>CM073778.1:88264145-88428847 GCA_037158775.1 Hetaerina titia
AAGAACTTATGACGTGTAAAATATTTAGTACATTTTTCACCGAATTACTTGTTCTTCAGATTAATCTTGAATATTTTATATTTGCTGTCCTCTCGTTTGATTACAATTCCATATTTTCAAATAAAAAGTCTTGCCCGCAGATAAAAGGAAACTTTTCCCGCAACGCTCCCTTCCCTTCATTTATTCATTCGGCTGATTAATCTTTATTCATGTGTTTTTCCACAAAGGAAACTGTTTCGGCCTCAGTAACCCTTTTTGGCCGAAAGAGGCTTCCGTCTTCTTGACCCTGAGGTCATGAGTAAGCACCTGCTTACAATTTTAATCCTTCTGCTTAATTAAGGGACAGGATAAATTCCTTTAGCCTCAACTCTGGCGCTCTTTTCACGCCTTTTGATAGTCAATTAAGCGAGCCATCAGATCAATGAAAAGGCTTGAAAAATGAATTCACCTTTTTCGAAACATTTTTGCAAAGATAATTAGGAGATTTTTCAAGCAGTTAAATTATATTTTAAAATTCCTCAAAGGAAATACATAATGTTAATTTTAAAATGACCTCATTTCATATACAAGGTGGATACTTGATATTTCGAGTGGTCAATGAAAAGGATAATAATTTTAATGTTATGCGATAAGTAATTGACCAGAAGAAATATTTTATGTGAATAAAGTATTTTCACGTTTCATTAGGGTCGAATTTCAAGTAATATGTTTTCATTGGCTAGAAAGAATTAAATGCATCAATTGCTAGGGACGAAGTTGGAAGAAGTTTACAGCCGAAAATTCAAAAACAAAAACCAATTAAAAAAACCTTCCGCAATTGTTTATCGCATTATTAAAACAACATACATAAGAATATTAAAGTTCAGCCTGATTCCTTTTTTCACTTGACATTCGGACTTGGAAATTTAGGATAAGGTTACTAAATCACCTTCATCCAATTTAGAAATTAAAATAGCCGCACCGTAATCAAAATAAGCGACTTGAATCACACCTGTTCGTCAAATGCAGCGTTTTTATATTCGAACAGGTTAAATTGTTTTTTTATATGCCTCACACCGGGTTTAAATTTTTATAAACGTACTTCACTTTTCTATCTTATCGTTATTCTCGTCCAAGCACTTTCTATAACGCTTCACCAGCTATTATCATCTCTCAGCAGAGAAGTTCTCCGCCTGGGAATTGCGCCAGTCGACCTTGGCAGTCTTGAGTACCTCGTCATCTTCAAACCGTTGTCCACCAAGCCACTTTTTCCAGTGTAAGGAGGGTAAATAGTCGTTAGGTGCAAACTCCATCTTATTGTTTTGTTATTGCCTCAGCTGTCCAAAAATACTCGTCTACACCATATTTTTTGCTCTTTGTGTCAGTATACCGATATGTATATTCGGTATCCACCTTGCAGACAATTCGTCACACCCGAGACTATCCGAAACGTGTATCGTGTAAATAGTGGTGCGTCCAATGACAGGAACCTCGCGCATCAAAACCCGGTCACACGATAACCTTCATATAGTGGAATAGTGCTACTATTCATTATTTGGGTTTCGACTGCGTTGTGAATTTACCCATTTTTACGTCGAGAATTCCTTCCTGTCCTCTACCGTCAGGTGTGTCCGTATGTGCATAAAAGCGCTCGAAATCTAGAGGGTGATTTGTGTAAGACCTATTCAGATTGATGATAGTTAATTAGTGCATAGGGATATTAGTAGAACCATGAAGGACCTCTAGGATTTTCCTTCAAACTATTTTCTCTATTTTCCCGCCATCCCTGTTTTTTTGCATTTCACCTATCAGTTTGCAGTGACCACGAACTCTAGATTCCAAGCGATTGCGAAAACATGAATACGAAGAATGGGTGACACATAATACGGGGGATGTGTAGACATTGTACCAAGAGTTATGGTTTATTCGTAAGAGTATTGGGGAAATGTGGCGAGAATGTTTAAGAGAATTTTTCTCTTTCGCTGGTTAAGCCTCTTTTAGAATACGCCGTTAGTATAAATGGGATCTTCATTATCAATGTTCTGATAAACTGAGTAGTGTATCAAAATTATTAGAGCATTTTCGTTGGCAGTTATTCGGGGAACGAATGTTGAATTACACATTAAATCACTTGCAGAGATTGGGAAATCTCTTTTGTGACGATGCTGCAAATGCATTGTTGCCCCCCTCGCAAAACGGTAGGGAGATCATACAAATAAGATTAAAGAGGTTAAGCATAGAGCAGATAGATTTGAGATGTCTTTTTTCTCACGAAAGATGAGGGCCCAGAGTAACGTTGTCGGACCGTGCCAAGAGGGAGAAGTAATTTGGGTCAAAAGTACTTCGTATGTAATCACCTCTGCCGAACAATCTAGCGGTGGCTTGCGGGGTACCATAGTGATAGAAAGATAGGCAGATAGACAGAGATTTTCTTTGAGTGTTTGCCAGGAATGAGTTGAAGAAACTCAACAAACCTTATATTTGGTTAACTCAAGGAACGGCGTGAGATGACGCAACAATAACTTTTAACGGAGTCATCCGCGTATTGTAATGCATCAATTTCAAATTTTAATAAACATTGCCCTTAACCAGAATGTCGGTCAAAGCGAATGATTTTCACACTTTGAAAATCCTGCACTTATATTTTGTTTTTAAATGCCATTTTTTAATTAAATTCTCATTATGATAGGCTAAATATATATTTAATGGATAATAATAATAATAGTTTTAAGCTGAATTTTGCGGAATTCCTTCATGATGAGGGTGGAAAAAGAAACTTTGCACTTCCACATAAAGAGTCTTGTGTGGAAGTACAAAGCTTCTTTTTCTACCCTCAAATATTCAATGCTTTCTTTCTGTTTTAAAATGTTAACTAAAGTGTTTCCTGGTTTTCTATTTCAACTGTATGTATTCTTGCAAAAGTGCTCATCAATTGACATGACCCCTTTCTCAATTCCCAGAACTCTTTTGGGCACTGAAGAACAAATTTTCGTTTTCGCTCTTTCGCTTGAAATTTTGTATACATGTGATCGTAAAAATTCGTAAAATTTTTAACGGGACCATAAACATTCCCTGGGAGGAGGAGCGGCACTCCCCATAAAAAAACCCTCAGTGGATGAGATCCTGGGGTTGCAGACGAACCACTTTCCCCTCCAACCCCCACCCATCCTCGTCCCCTCCAACCACTAAGCTCGTCCCAGGCATTTGCCTCCTTTTATTATTTAAACCCCGTTTTATTTTTCTGTCACGAATGTACTTTCCACACACGACCTCCGAAAGGCGTCGTCCTTTCCTCCCCCTTTGGCCCATCGCACCGCATACGTATTTCACCTCTCTCCCGAGGGGAACGTCTTCTAACGTCACCTTCACCAAATTCCCTTCCTCTCCCTATCCCCCCCCTCGATCACTCTCGCACCCTTCGTCCTCGCTCATCCTCGCCTCCTTTTCAGACTCAATCTCTCACTTCTCGCCCCTCCCAAAAAGGAGCATTACCTCACTTTGCCCATTCCCTCCTTTGCCGATGATTTCCGAAAGGAAAAAATTAAAAAAGTATGCACACATATTTTTGTTTTATATTTATTTATGTATATAGTTGTGTGTAAATTATACACTTTTGTGCATCTGTATATGTGAGAGTATGTATAGATATACGAGGAGGTTATGCACATGTATATACATACAGACTTATGTATATATACATATTTATATAATATATGTATATAAAATTGGCATTTAAAATATAGGTATATAAAATTAATGTCCTCTACTCTTTGCTGTATTGATGGCAAATGGATACCTTTGGTGGGGCTCGGCGCTCTCTAAGGTGTTTCTAATACCGAGAAGAGTGTTTTACTTACATCGTATGTCGAAAACTGCTCTTGGTGAGATTAGATTGTTTGGGCGGATTTGAGTAATTCATATTATCTTTGAAAGGGACCGGTTAAACCTCACTTATATTCTGTATAGCTTTGTTTGTACCAGATCTTCCATGGGAAATCGCGGTTGGCACAGGGAAAGAAACTGGTCCCCTTATTACCATGATCGGAATATCGCACCAAATACTACTTAGCATTCGGAGAGCTCAAAATCACCTACCAAGCAAATTTAAGGTTTATTGCTGTGGTTAGGTTTACCTAAGTTTAACAATGAAAACAATTACTTATAGGCAGTTAGTCATATGAATTACAGAATGCGTGTTCTGAAAACAAGCAAGAAAATTTGATATTTAGTTGAAAAATGAATCCATCACCTGGGAGATAACATTCAGAAGTAACTCAAAGAGATAATTAATGGTTTTAGAGCAAGGGAAACTCTCCCTATCCATTTGATTTTCATATTTTAGTTCATCCTAAAAAGTCGTTCTTCTTTAATCTCCTAGAATCCAAATCTTTCTTCTTCTTTGCCAATTTTTATGGATATAGTCTCATCAGCCTGTTACTATAACATCTTCCATTACTATGAGCTATATCACTCCAGTGGTTACCATATTCGTACGTGGTAACCACCTTTATCATTTCCACATCTTTTATGGTTCATCAGGTACGGCACTGAGTATATATCGAATTTATATATATATATATATATATATATATATATATATATATATATATATATATTTACAATATGTTTTTCTTGGTAATGCTCTCTATTCTAAACGGAGAGAGGAGAAGGATAAAATAAGGGGAATCGAAGAGCGGCTTATTTCAATTTTGGATATGATATTATGTTTGGTTGGGAAAAGCAAGGTAGTTATCGTTGTACTCGTAGCATTACGTACAGGCGCCCTGTATCATGCGCCCAATCAACAGCTGCATTAAGCGGTAGAATACCAAATAATACCAACTCTTCTTGATATTCAAAGGGAATCAATCATGGTTCTTTTTTATCATGTTAGTTAAACTTTCAAGATTCTTTCGTAAAACTAAATTTTACCTCGTTTTCAACTTTTGCGTATATCGTTAATGACTGATAGATCTTTTACGGAGAAATTAGCGCTTGCGTCCATTTAAATGGCATACAAATATATTTCTTAAGTATCAGATTAAAGATTTTAAAGATCCTCCAGCCAATATATGTTAATGTTTCAAGAGTCTGTTGTACTTACTTATAATAACTAAAATGTATGTTTTGATAAAACTAAGGGGAAGTGGGAGTCAGAATATTTTCAGATGAGTGAACGCTAGTCCTCGAACATGTTATATATATAATATAAAAATATGTGTATCCACTGTTTCTACCATTATGTTACGAAATACACCAGAGTGTATTAATTTCCTTCTCTGATTTTTCACATGTTTAAACTTTTGAAAAATCTCACCAAATTAATGATCAACGAATTTGATGTCACAGCTTGAATCTCTCTCATATCCTTTGTTCCTATATTTGCTCTATTTTTTCTTGGCATTGTTTTCACGGATCACTCATTACTCAATATTTTTACATCATCATACAACCCTGTAAGCACTTCTTCCACCATTCTAGGAAAAATAAAACCGTCCCACATGTCGTTTTTCGGCTTTTATGAGACTCGGGCCCACACGGTGTGATCTCGGTTTCTTCCTCCTATTACGCCAACATTTGTCTTCTCTTTCAAACGCTCTCCACCACTCTCCTCCGGCCATCCTCGCCACGACGTTGAATTCCCTTCCAACTCCCTTACCTCCTCCCCAACGAGGTTTGCTGTCGCTTGTCTTCGCTCATATCTTCCCCCTCATGTCCAACACCTCCACTTTGGAACTACCATATCCCAGGACCTTTCCCCCAACCCCCCCCCCGAGGGCAAGGTTTTCTACGCCACCCATGCTAAATGTCCCCCCATCTCCCCCTCCACCCACCCACCCCCTTACTCCTCCCGTCCGCTTTTTCCTCCCCTTCTGCCTCCCCCATCCGCTCCCGTTCGCATTCGCGATTCCGGCCATGTCTCGTCGCTTAGCATTTTCCAATTCCTCCCAGCATCCCCGTTACCCGTGTCCCTGCCGCCACCCTAAGTCGTCCTCCACCATTCCTCACACACTGGTAACCTTCCTCCCAACACGCCTCAGAGCCCATGTGAGGCAGAGTTTTTCATCGCTCTCCTTCCCTCGACCTTTTCATTCCCCTTCCCCCCCCTTCCCTCGGTTTCTTCTCCTCTTTATTCTCTTCCTCGAGGAGAGGCATCTTGGACCTTTTATGCGTGCCACCCACCCACCCCGTTCCCTCGCGTACCTATCCGTTTCCAAGGGCGCCGGCTGAATTTTTATCGTGGTTCCTTCCGAAAAATTTGCCTAATGACGATCCCATAGCGAGTTCTCCCACGGAAAAGGAAAGGAGAAATTTCTGAGAGATTAATTTATGGTAAAATTGATTACCACCGACCCGAATCGATCTTGTGAATTTCCCTCCGGAAATCGCGGGATCAATGGAAGCGTTAAGGCGATCAAAGGATAAGTAAGCACATGCCCTTTTGTAATTAGCGAAGAATTATGCTATCGTTTAAGCGTCAAATCAAACCACTGTTCGTTGGAACTTATGAATTTTATTGCAATAAATTGCCAGTAGCGGTGGTTTTTGCAATCCCTAAGATGTTAGTTTTGTTATTGGGTTGAATGATGATTCACGTTAAAAGCCATTTTTACCCGTTTGTCACAATTACGTAAGTCAAGGTTAATTGTACCGGAAAGTAAATGCGATTGGTAGGACTAATTTAAGCGTTGAAATAAGAGTTCATAAATATTATAGCGGACATTGATCTGCTCTTGATTGTCCTGTTTTACTACACCTCGCACCACTCTCTTTTCGACCCAGGAAAAACCAAGGATGTCTGATTTTAAGATACTATATATCAGTGGCCCGCTCTCTTTACCGACTTCCACCGCTCTGCCTTTTCCTTGCGTGCTTTTTTCGACATTGTCCTATTCATTGTTTCACCGATTCCTTTCCTTACACTTTACCCTTTCTTAAGAGCCCGACTACTATATATTATTCCTTGTCTTACTCGGTCCGCACCCCTCTCTTAATCTCCAACCATTTCCCCTTCTCTCACGTTACAATTGATTCGACCAATTATTTACGAGATCAAGCCAGCGTAGCTCACTTATTGCACGTTTCTATGTTAGTTATACTTCAATCGACGTCCTTTGATAATCTAATTACCCCTCACCCTTTGATTATTGGTGTGTCTTCAGATCACCATTTTTAAAAGCTTCATTCTTACGAAATTTATTTGGCTTTTGTGACTATCCAAAAGTACTCAAGGTACTCGTTTAGAATATAATGATGCGAGAAGTGTAATTTATTACTCCGACGATTGAGTCCCATCAACGGAAAATATTACTAGCATAAGGAAGCAATTTGGTTAAAGTTACATTCGAAAGAAAGGTAGGATAGGGTATGAAATGAGGAGAATCATGGGAATGAAATGGAAATGAAGAGTAAACGAAGAACTGGGTATTATGAAGAGTAATTAGAGAATTATATGAGTAAAACTTACAAGAAAAGTGAAAGTAACTAATTGGACATATCTACATCTAAATAATAACCAAAAAGCCACCAGGAAGGTGTTTATCTCACCACTTATCGAACTCAAGAGGAGTACGCACTTAATGCAATAACTATTTCTTGTAATACCATGCAACAAGAGTGATATGTTAATTATTAAATATAGCATTGACTACTTTATACACACACATATATGCATATACCTTTATATGAGTGCATATGCATAGACGTACACCTACGTCAATTACGTGCATTACACATACATAAATTCCGTCTACACAATATTCCGCAAGGACGTGTGGCAGGTGGTGCTGAGACCCCACTCAAAAATAGGGTGCAAATACATGTTAACCCTACCAAAGGTATGTTAATGCACACTCACACAGACGAATATATTCATTCAAAACTTAACTTACATACATGCAAATGCATTTGCAATCGACTAATATGCCCAAGAGCATGCAACTACTAATGCACTATATGTCTAGGCTTTTAATTTTCTTTTTACTTGTACTTAGAATTTTCTCTTATTCTTACTATGACTTCGGTTGTTTACTATTACGAATGCTGCATTTTCCGAGGAATTAACGAGGCATAATAGGTTAATGAAGATATAGTTGAAGGAAGCGTGGACGGAAAGACTGACAGGGGAAGGGCAAGGGATGAGCTGTGAGTAGCAGGCATTGGAAAACGTCCGTCGGTACCTGGAGCCTTGGGGGGATGAAGTAATCGGCAGGGAGCAGGGCATTGTAAAGAGGTGGTCGATTGATCACCGGTGATGATGATACGTGTAAAAAATACGATTTTCCAATTTAATCTACGTACTGACAACAACATTTCTGCCAGCGTATTCACGTTTTTAATATCTCTACTTATCTTACGATCATTCGCTGAAATGTTTCACTGAATACATTATTATTCCCTAACCACTCGCTGTGCAATCATTCCCCTGCTTTTATTGCTAAAGCGCGAATAAATTCGTTCAGATGCATTTATACTGATCTTCAGTATCTGAATTACCTCACAGAAGCTCTTCGATCTCGCCCGTGTAGATCTTGTGGGCTTTCAACCAACGCTGCCATACCTTCTTCGCTTAAACGAGCTGAAGAACATTTGCATATCAAATCCTTACCTTATCCTTGGATTCATCTCAAACAGATCCATGGAAACTCTAAACGGCCATGTTTAACTTGCGCATCGCCGCTCGCAACATGCCTTATTTCAAAGCAGCCACTCAAAGTTTCATTCCATCTCACTTTTACCGCACTATTCTCGAGCACGGATAAAATTGCTAATAGTCTTTTTCGAAATTCAATGATTACTCGTTCCCTCTGTATTATCTAAAAATTTTCCGAAAACTTTCCCAAAGTCACCTTTCCCTATTCCATATTTAAATAGACTAATGCTCGGAGAAATTTCTTTCGCCCGACCAAACATTTCTCTAGTAGATAATTAGAGAATTGGAAAAAGTTCATCTTCACGTTCCGCAGCCCGTTATGAAATCACACTTCCCTCCCCGAGGCGTTTCCTAAGTTAATTTTGTACGTGTTCAATCACCACTCTAACGAATACCCTCAGCAGTACAATGGAAAGAATAGCATCTTTGAAAATAGTAAATTTAATCTTGTTTCCCTTTCATTTATGAACGTTCACATATATTCCATTCTTTTATTCTTTTGGTTTAGCTGAAATGTGCAAGCATGCATTAATCAATTCGCACAGCCGAGGAATGATTAACTTTCCACATCACTTCGCAACATTTCGCTGAATGTGCCTACGATTTTCGCCTCCAGCTTTTCAATTCTTTAAACATCTAAATGGTGCCATAACCTCGTTTTCACTTGAATCAAACACCTTGTATTCGTTTTTGCTATTGAGTGCATTTTGCTCACTTTAAAACTCCACATTCCTCTGCTGATCAAATCTGCAAATTATCCCGTTGAACGGTCACCAACTCTTCATTTATCCCAGATGAGAACACAATTATTAACCAGTACGTCTTGGCTTTATCCTTTTGTCCTCTCATGGCCTTATTCTTTTCACCCATTTTCGAAAGGGCTTTTTTTCTACTTCGAAGGGATACAGAATTTATTTTGTTCATGCCATTTTTTTTCTTGAATCCTTACCGATATTTTTGTAACTCTTCTCTCTTCTTTTTTAATACCGTACACAATATTTCCAAGCATCTTCAAATCTAATCGACCTAATCTTCTCTTATGCCTCTGCCTTTTTATTCCGAGAATTTTTCGCTGCTCCATTTTCTGTCTTTTTTATCCTATCACATAAATTCCAATAACAATTTCATCAAATAAGAAGGAGGGGAGGGGAAAACTCCAATGGCCGTAATAAACAGTCGCAACTGTCGTCAGACCAAATTGTTGTGTTGGATTTAACAGGAACCACGTCAGCGACAAACCACAACCTCTCGACCAGAATACCCTCTGTGGTGGTTTACGGGAAATTAATCCACGCCAGGGATCACACTCAGCCACAAACACGCTATCCTGACTGGTATCCTTCACGAGGCTGTGAGACCCCGTTAAAGATTCCAGGTGGAAATGTAATCCTTCACGAGGCTGTAGAGAAGACCCCGTATAAGATTGCAGGATGTTCTACAAGTACACACTCTGTGACTATCCACGAAGGACGAGCACAGACCAATCACACACACTAGCACTCAAGAAACACACACCATATCAAAGGGCCCAACTTCTGGGAGAATCTAAAAACAAGTAGACCGGAGACGAGGATATGCGTCGAACACGCGTGTTTCGGCCACAAAGCCTCTTCTTCCTCTTCGGCCCTCTTCTGCAGACTGAAGGGAAAAAACCTCCAACACAAGGTTCACTTTCAACGCTTCAAACTTACTAATGGAGCAATAAAATGCGTGGGGGTGTAAAAGTAAACCAGCGTAAACTGTTAACTAAAGCCACGCCCGATATTCTAAACAAGTTTGTTGGTGACGCTGAAGCTAGTATTCTTGAATGATTTGAAAATTATGAAATGATCGTGTTACCATTGCTTGATAGTTAACCTTGTGTTGGGGGTTTTTTCCCTTCAGTTTGCTCAAGAGGGCCATTGGATAAAAAGAGACGTTTCAGGCGTGATATGGTGGAATATCATGATTAATAAAAATTGGCGATTTTCCACTAAATTCAATTTTTAATACGACCTGTTTCGATGTAACTACATCATCGTCTGGTGTCTGCACCAGAAACCACCTAACATTTCCTCCTAACAGGAGGAAATATCATCACTTCCACCAGCTATTGCACAGCTATCGGATTTCATCAGGACGCGTAAACCCTCCTGCCACGTCATGGTATTAAATTATGGTTTGGAGTGTGTGTATAAATAATTATATGGGATAGAAAGATTGGGTCATTCTAAAGGCGTTAGCTTAAGCTAACTTTTTAAATCAAATGTAACAGTCGGTTATGTTACTTGGTCATTTATTTTCAATGGTGATATGCATATCAGGTATTGCACAGGTTCAATTTAATGTCAGGTTGTAGATATAAGTTCAAAGATTGGAAGATTTTTTAGGACTAAATGGGATGGTACAGTGAAATAAGAAGCTAAGATTAAGCCATTAGTTATATCCATTCCTCGGTAATTTGGAAAAAATGTTCTGCTAAATTCCTTTAACCGTCGCATTGATAATAAAATATTTGCTATAAAAACTCCTTGACTTTGATAAACACCCTATTTTTAAATAAATTATTCCTTCCCTCTAATTTTTCAATATAGATCGTTCAGATTACAGTTGAATCGGTTGGTAAAAGTAAGTAAATCTCGGTTGGTAAAAAGTAAAAGGTAAATCTTGTCTTAATACGTACAACCTTAGACCGTTTTCCCTTCGTCTTCTGGCTACGGATATCTGTTCAGTCGCCCTCCCTTCCAATGTATCGTCACTCTCGTCTTTCGAAGCCTCTCATTTAACCCTCAACCGTCACATGCACCCTCTTCCCCTTCTCCTCATCCATGGAACCTCTCCTTATACCTCAATCACTGCCTCTCTCGTCACACTCCCTATCCCTGCAAACCCTTCGTTTGCGGCCATTCTTTTGGTTTGCAGAAGAGATACCATCTCAGCCTCTAAGGATTCTCCAAAAAGACCTCCATTCAACCCTTCCCTCATGTCACGTCCTAAAACACTCTCTACCTTTCGCTCTCTTTCCAACTCTCTCTCTCTCTCCATCAAGCTCCTTCCTTTCCTTTTCTCTTTCAATAGCTTAACTGTCTTTTCTGGTACTTTTCCTTCCAGTTGTCTCTATCTATTCTACATTTGCTTTGGTTACCTTTACTCTGTCATTTCCAGTTGTCCCTTGACAATAAAAAATTGGTTATTGACGAATCTAAGAATCAAACACAATAAAATAGTATTTTAAATATTTATATTTCATTTCATTTGTATATTTATTCAAATTACTCACTCCAGACCGTGGGAAAGTAATGTCTCCCTCGTAAAATTTAATGATTTTTCTGGCTTATCTTTTTTATTAGTTTTTAAAATTATTTCCTTATAATTTTCGCGTATATTAATATACACGCAATTATTATTATATCACTTCTATTTACTGAGAGTTATGGCGGAATATCTTTTGTAAGCAAGCAGGATATAAACCTTGCTTAGTGATGGAAATCTATTCTGTCTCGTTAACTGCTAAATTGAGTTGATGAGCCTTTGCTATGAATAAATAACAGCTAAGTTATTTCATTAACGATCTAATCCGTGGTAACAGCTAATGAGTTAGATTAATCAATTTAAACTAATTGACACCAACACTATGCAATACGGGTTTGTTTCTATTGAGTAATGCACTTAAATATTTTTTCGTTTTATAATCATCTGTATTTCACATTTAGTTATCCGCTTTAATCTCATCACACATAGGAATGAGTATTTAAATAAAATATTTTCACTTGAAATTTTTTTCACCCAAGCGCAAAGAGAATGTCTTCTAATAAAAAAATGTTGTCGTGTCGCGGGAAAACGAAACAGAACTGAAATGCATGTCTGCTCTCAGAATGTTCTAACTACTCAGATCGATGGTGCAATCTTCGTTGAATGATAGGACTTCTTGCAGTACCTCTTTTCATCACGTTTTTGCTACCGAAACTTTTTCCAGGTCTTTCGTTAATTATAGCCCAAAGTGTTTCACCCATTAAAGTTAAGTTTTTGTACGACCTTCTTCCATTACTTACATGACTATTAGCTTCTACGAATTAGGTGAACTACCTTTTGTCTGATTTACATTATTTTTATCTTCACTTCTTCGTCATTTATATCTGTCTCCTTTCTGTTTGAAGAGACCATTCTCTACCCCTTGTCTCTCGCATTATTTCCAACATTCTCCATTTTCTAATGGCTTTGAACGTCCGACAACTTTTCAATATATTTTTCATCTCCACTTTTTCCTTTTCCAAATTTTCTCTAGAAACACCTCTCTCCACCCAACATGCTTAAAACTATACTATATGATTTTCCTTCCTCTCTGCCCAACTTATTTTCTCCCTCCTTTGCCACACCCTACTCTCATAATCCTCCCATCTTCTCTCATTCTCTTTTCCTAAAGACTAGGTCTCGTATCCATAAAGCACTGCGCTTCGAATAATTTTTTACTAATATTTTCTATACAGTTAAACTTGATGTACAAGCCATCAATTCTCCTCACATTTTTGTCTCTTAATTCTCCCTCTGCTATGCCAAGTTTCCTCTAGTACACTGTTCAAATAATTGAAATAATTCTCTTGCTCTAGTTAATTCACCTTACATTACCGTTTAACTTAGCTTTTCTATGCATCTCACAAGATTCTTCTTCTCGGGATTAATCTTCTCATATCTTGCTTTGCTGCTGTGAAACACTCAATAATGCACACAATGTGTCGGCATGTCTCCGTCAACATTTTCGATTGGTACGCTACCGTGGTTATTTGGATGGCCTTTCATTTATACTTGCGCCTATCATATTTTTCCAACAATTGGGTATTTGTACTTCAGTGAAAATAATGAACTTGTAAAAATTGTGACCTGATTATATTATTATGTTGCAGCTAAGGAACCCGGGTTTTAACTTAACCACTTTTTATAAAAAAAAATGAAGGAACTACACGCACATTTCCACTGAATATCGGTATTTCACTAAGTGAAGCCTGAAACCGCCATTTAAATTTAGTTTTGATCCTAGGAAACTCTGGCTTAGCATCGTTCTCATCGAATTGATAATCACCGTAAATAAGCCACAACTACATGGAACGAAACCAGTCGGAACCCCTCACCCTGCTTCCCCTCTCAATCTTTCACCCGCATATATAGTTCATGTAAACTTTTGCGACTGTATTCTTCCTTTCCCCGGGAAACTTGGTTTTCCCCAAGTCTGAAATACTCCACAGTGCCCGAGTTAAACTCTTGAAGAAGGAAATGGGAATTCTGGTTCTTCTTCACAAAAACAAACCTCAGGAGATATCCTTACAATTTATGTGATGAAGTCCATTTTGATTATCGGAATATCTATCTTCATGAAACCTCTACATTTCGTCGGCATATCACGTTTGGATTTCGATAGACGAAACGTCCATTAATCGATTTAAGTGCAACCTGTGGACGAGAGGTGGACGTGTTTCGATGTCCTTCAGTGTAGTCGATGGCAAAGTAAGAACTCCTCCTCTCTCCCTTTGCACAAATACATGCTGAAAAGTGTCCTCTCTCTCTCTCTGCCTGCTTCATTGATTCCTCTTCTTCGTTTGTTCCAAAACCCTCGTATCCCCGAGTTCGCTCCTCTCCCACGATAGAGTGTTCCATTTCCATTCTCCCTTCGACCAGCTCACACTCTCCCATTCCCCTCGCATCTCTTACGTTTTTTATCCCCCCTCCCCATTTCCTCCTCTGCCCACCTAGTCCTTCATTTTTATTTTTGTCCTCTCCACCCCTCCAGTCTTCGCACTCCCTCTCTCCCCTCCTCCGACTCGCACAAAACCTTTCTCCTCGCACTACTCTCCCCCAACTTCATTCCCATTCACTCCCTCGTTCACAATTCCTTGGGAAAATTCCTGCAATTCTTCCCTCCTCCTTTTTCATCTCACATTCTCCCCTCCATCATCCTCTCCCACTCGTGCTCCCAAAACCTTCTTTCACACGCGACCCACTCTTCTCACTGCCTTCAACTCTTCCTTTTCCCGCAGTCAACACCTTCCGCTCTCTCCTCCTCACATTTCTTCCCCCGATACCTTCTCTTAAATCCTTCGCTTCTCTCCTTTTCCTCCTCTTCATCTCCTCCGTTCCCTCAATCCCTCTCATTCAACCCGACCTGAATTCTTCTTCATTCAGCACCGCACAGCACTTCATTCCCTCTCTTACTTTCCCTCTCATCCCATGGCCAACCTTCTTCCACCCCTCTCCATCAAACTTTCTATTTTCTACCATTACTTCCGTTATCCGTTCCTCGCTCTTTTTTTTAACTTGGCCCATTTGAATGGGAAAGATGTAGTCAGACTTTGTCTTCGTGCTCAATGAATCTCAACGTTGGGTGTTCAAAATTATGAAATGATGTCCATGGCGAGAAGGAGAAGTTTTGGATTTTATTCAATAAACACCGAACAAATTCTCTTCTCCACGCAATAATCAAGAGAAAATAGCGATGGTATTCAACGGTTAAATTTGCAGTCTTTTAGACGGTATGTTCTCTTCGACGACTAGCGTTGTAACCTTGTTGTAACGTTGCTGTACTATTTCGATATTTTCTCGAATCATCATGCGTTATCCCAATAAATGAATCTATTAATTGAGTTTTTTTTTGCACTTTGCACAAATTAAGACATTAGGAGTGGGAAAAGATAAGTGCACAATGCTTCGGTTTTCCGCATTGAAGACATCCTTTAAAATCTGGATTTTCGTGGGTATTCCAAATCCCTTTTTTTTACTTTTTGAGTACGTTATTTTATCACCCACTGTCTCCTATACCTGTATATACATAACCCTTGTAGAATTAGCCAGAGCTTGCGTTCGGATTGGGGTTGAGCCATTTTTCGGCCATCACGTTTATTTCGTTTCAATTCCTACACTTACGCCTTGATTACTCCAATCTAAAGAGCATTATTTGCATATTGAGTGGATTGCTTTCTCTCTGCTCTCTTTTTCATATTTGTCTTAAACTTTTGCTAAACGGATTTTCAAAGGGAATTATGATGAAAGCAAAGCTAAGTCTTCGTCGCCTTAACAGAAACACAAGTGAGAGATGAAGACTGTGATTAGAAAAAAAACGATTTTTCCCGCGAACGATATTCAATGTGTTTTTCTCTTCTTATATTAATAACCACTATTCATTTTAATAAAAAAATAATAATATGGGAAAAAATGAAAAATCTGTCTTTGGATCCAGTAAAAATATTCTATGCTGAAGCGTGAATGCATGAGTGCTAATGTGAATTATAGGTGGGCCTGTATGTTAAGAAAAGATTAGCTAAAAGGAGGTTCATATGAAGTGTGATTTTCTATACAGAAACCTGGTATTTGAGGAAAGATGACAGGCATAGTTTTAGAGGTAATGGGAATGTGGATGTGGAGAAGGATGGTAAAATTAAAATAGACGGAGAGGAAAGCAAACGAGGACCTACTAGGAGTGCTGGGGGAGGAGAGCTGGCAGTTGAAATGAATCCAAGAGAAACATAAATGGATGAAGTGCAAGTTGATTGGTGACGATATTTAGAAGATTACGATAGATGGGAAAAAGCAAGGAAAATGAGATAGAAGTAAGAAAGGAACTTGAATGTTGAAAGGAATGAGGGGGTGGGGAGAAAGTCTTTAAGATTGGAAGAATTTCATGGTGTTGTGTAATGTAAAATTATGTCTTGTTTGACCGTACTTCGATCAGAAACCTACCATATAAGGTAAACCAGCCTTAATAAGAATTACTCAAAAAATTTAGTCGTGGACATTTCCTAATAGCCTTATACAGTCATGTTCTCTCGGATGTGCGCAGTATTACATGCCAATAATGCGATGCTCAATGCACCGTCAGAGGAACTTGGCCTCTTCACATTTTGAACATACATGCTTATCGCAATGGCAGTCGTGGGGTATCAGCTCATGACGATAGCATGAAATGACATTAAACATTCTCGTGAGCGCTCAACTCTGATATTGTAAATGTGATGTCTTCGTTTGTGACAAATGAGTTAACTCTGTGTGAGACAACAAAATAATGCACCTCCGTAATTTGAAAAATGTTTCAGGTTAATAAATCAATATTGTTTCATTTAAATAAAAAATAGTTTCGGCGTAATTAACCTCACATTCCTGTATGAGTAAACCACAGCTAATTTAACGCTGTAAATATTTGATTTATTTTTATTCTCTATCGCATTTTTGTCCTATCATGGCATATTTAACATTTGAATTATGGGTAGATAGTTGTGTTCTTCATCGGTGTCTCATTTGGATAATATTTTTCGTCGCAGTACGCAAAATTTTCTTTTTATAATATAAGTTTTCCTCGGACTAATCGTACCGGCGTAGTATAATCCACACACAATTTAACGTTGGAACAACATTCTTCGTGTGATAAAGGAGCATTTCAGGCTTGTATCTATTGTCTCACTTCTCTTTCTGACCCACTAGACTCTTAGCCCTCAGCTGCGGTTAATTGAAGACTATTTATCTCACACACTTCGTTTAACCTACAATTTTCTATTTTCAGGCATTCCATTCATTATTTTGGAATATTTTTATCATGAAAAATTCCTATATGAACAAATTTTTATGGTTATTTCTATGAAGTTTGTTAATTCTACATTTACTTCGGATAAATATTAGCCTCATGAAATGCCACAGAAAACGTGAATATCAACATAACAACGTTCGTTACTCATCATCTCTCTTGTTGAAAGTACTAATTAACTTTACTCAGTAGTGAGTCAAAAGTTTCCATCAAATTGGAAAAAACAATTCAAGTTGTTAGTGGGACGAGAAAGGGAAACAAATAAAGCGATTGAAGGAAAAATTAGTATGAGCATCTTGTAACAAGATGCTGCCCCATGAGTTTCAGCCAAGGAAAATTTAGCTTCGTAAGTTCCCAAAGTGTGTGGAGGGCACAATCTGCCAAACAGCCTAGAAAACAGAAGTGACAGGCATAAGGTAGTTAATAATCTACCACAAAGGAATGCAGAGGGCACGATCTTTGAGGGGGGAGGGGCGAGAGAGTACCCTGCGCTCGTTACTATGGTTACCGTCAGCGACACGGGAGACCCTTTCTCTTTCTTATATTTTTCCTCCCCTAGTCATCCCCCCTCCATCCACTCTGTCCCACGTGACCTTCCCAGAGGGACGTCCGAAGGAGGGAGGAGGTTGGATGGAAGGGGAGGGGGATTGTGCGACAGAATACCCTTTTCCTTGTACCACCTCTCCCTCGTCCGAAACCCTAGGGTCTAAAGCCCGAACCCCTCCCCTAAACCTACTCTCCTCCATCTCTCCCTCCTTCCTGACTTCCCCAAAAGCGGGGACACTTCCGGAATACTGATAACGCGGGGGTGGTAAGGTGGTGTGGCTTCAGTCCTGCGAGGATGAAAGTTTCGGGAGGCTGGACGGAAAGGGAAGGGGAGATGAGGGGGCCGCTTCGTGAGGAGATAGCGGAGGAAGGAGGAGGGGGGGGGGCTCGGAGTTCCAAGGGTTTGGTGGATGGTGAATTGGAGGGGATGAGGGGAGAGAGGCGGAGGGGTTTGTTGAGGGTTCCGGGAGAGGGTCGGGATCTCCGTGAGGATGTGATGGCGGAGGAGGGGGTGAGAGGGTGGCCGGGGATGGTGACGAAGGGAGAAGGAACGGTGCAGGAGTCGGGCGCGGTGGCTGCTGCCAGTAGGCAGTGGCGGCATTAAGGAGAGAGGGAGCGGGTGTTAAGGTTGCTTCCACGAGCAAGGCCTTAGAATGGTGCTCTGGACCATTATGGTGGTGCCGAGGAAGAGAGGGGAGGACTTGCTCTCCGCCGTCTCCTTGGGGGATCAAAGGAATGGTGTGGGAGGGCGCATTTCTGGGGGTTGGAGGAAAGGGTGTTAGAAAGTGATGAGGGTCCGAGGAAGGGGAGGAGTATGGGAAGGTGGACGGAATGGTTTTATGGGATATGGGGGGTTGAAGAGTAGCGTGTGGGGTGGTTGGGAGAGGGGGTGGCGGCGATGTGGATGGGTTTGGGGGTGGATAATAGGGGTGAGGAAACGGAATACTGGTGAGGTGGCGTTAGTTTGGTAATGCTTGGGTCAGGCTCTGTTAGGATAAACCACCATGCTTGATTTGAGGGCCGAGAGCGAAATATTTGAGAGGGTGGAATGCCGAGATTCTGTGGGAAATTTTAGTGGAATGGGTCCACAATGGCGGAACAAGAAGGCGAGCGATTTTCCGCCGGCGATCATACTAAATGTTCTGTCCTCTTAAATGATGAATTAAAACCGCAAAGACTTGATCTCGTGCAAATGTAGCCGCTGGTGATTCACTAATTTCATTTCGTTTAGCTAAAAAAGGTACCGTGACGAAACTAACTCACTATTCTCCAGGTTTCTGCCTATGGTTGTACTAAAACAATTGATCAAATATTTTCATGATTTTATTTAGTCCGGAGAAATTTTCTAGTCTTGTATTTATCGGTACCTCTTCGTCCATTTGCAACTAATTATATTGGACTTTGCGTAACCGTGGAAAAGAGTCATTTAGAAAACGATTGGATGGATATCTTTTCGTAAAGATATTTTTGATGATGTTCCGCGACGAAATTTGACCTTTATTAACACGAATAACGATCATCGATGTAATGAATAAAGTTAAAAATACATTTTGCAACCTGAGGGTAGGTTTGATAGTTGAGGAACGAGCTCACAGTCAATACTTGTCCCAGCGGAGCGTAAAACTCACAAAATAACATGGTGAATTAGGAGACACTGCACTTTCCTATACCGCCTATGGTTTTCCAGAAACATCTGACACCCAAAAATTGCAAAAAGCGTTTGAAGACGAGGAATCAAACTCGAGTTCTCCGGTCAGTAGTCCTGCTCTCTACAGACAACTCTCAGGCCCTTAGGTCAGTTAATCATGTAACAATGCAGGTTTTATGCAATATTTTATTCAGAGACCGTAAACTGTTTTGGGAATATACGACGCTGTGCTAAGCTTGGATGTTACTAGGACTGTCAAGAAAGTAACTTACGTTTCGGCCTAGGGTGGCGGTGGATAGGGCTAGATCCACTACCTTGGTGTCTAAACGTCCCTACATCTACACAATATCTCAAAAGCCACCGCAAGGGAGTAAGGGGGGAGGTGTTAGGTCACCAGCCATGCATGCACAATCCCAATTATGTTACTTCTACACAAGTATTAATTTGATCATGCACTCGATAAAAGATAGTCACATGAAGCAAGGTTCCTTCATGCAACAATATATAATAACTGTACATGCATATTCAAATCATGCCGGCGAATTGTTAAAAAGATGAGGCCTTTAAAAAAAAGATGCAAGATGTCGACAGATTAATTACATTGCCAATTCTAATTATCTCCTAAGTGATGGCTGTCATCACTATTTTGATCTCTATTGGTACGAAAAAAGTTTTTAATCTATCCTTTCTACTATCTATCTCCCTGATTTTACGCTGGTGATATGATCAATCGTAATAAGTCGGGGCCTGTAATATGCCTTTAGCGTTCTCAGATAAGTAACCTGCCTCAAATTTACGCAGTAAATTTAAACTTTATTGAAGCCTATGGTCAACTAATGGTTCCCATCCTAATTCTTCCAATAGTGTCGTCACCCTGCTGAAAAATGCTCACAAACCTAGCTGCTCGACGTAGGACTCGATTCTTGCTCCAAAATTAAATGTACTTCATGAGGATTCCATACACTTGCAGCATACTCAAGTTGGCCTAACTGGCGTGAAATAACGAAGTCCCTTGACCCTCTCATTACAATTACCAAATATCCTTTAATGGATCCTAAGTTTGTATTTGCAATTCTGAAACTTTAACGAGTGTTTTCCCTAGGACATATCCTTAGTTATCGTTACACTCCCAAGTATGTTACCGATTCTAGGCATGTCTGTTGTGATTTTTCCTAGGCATGGTTTTTCAACATTTGATCGATATTTAAACCATTGTGTGGCAATGCAAAACATTTTCCTGCTTTTTCAAAAGACTTTAAACATTAAATGAAACCACAGTACTTTGTAATAAGCAGTATTCTTCTGCCGAAGTTATGTTGCTGATATGAATATGAATTATGGGGTGATTCGCTAAATACGTTATCACTTTAACCAGGTATATTCATTATTCGTTTATCGTTCAACGTAGTACTAACAGATGTGTCATTTATTCATTGTAAATATTTCTTATCTTTTATTTCTTCCAACAATGTCGTTAGCATATAATAACTGTATTTTTGAAGATCTAGGGTTTATAAATGACATTCAACGAGAATATTTCGTTTTTGGTCTCAGGGTGCCCTTGTACGAATAAATATCATGAAGTTCCTTCCGGAACGATTGCGATATATTTTCTGCATGTTGACTTTCAAATATTGGCGAGTCAGTTCCCATTGCAGATAGTAATTGCGATTTCGGTATTTATTATACTTTCAGAAATTGTTTCTTGGTCTTTTTTGATTTTAAAAATCATTTCACATTTTAAATACACAAGGGCCCGACTAATTCGGGATGGATTATGTTCCATTTCTTTGGGAATAAAACTTTAATTTTTTAATCCAAGCACATTTCCTTATTTTATGAAGTGACAGTCATGATACTTTTTTATAAACAGGTATTTATCTTTAAAATACGAGCAAATTCCATATTTATCATTTGCTAAAATACAAACTGTAAAAAGGTGCAATGAGTGCTAATTCTTTAAATGTACTTAATTCCACAACTTTACGCCTGATTCTACTTTTTTTCGATAGTATTTATTTTTCGATGAATAATACGAAGGATATGAAATTAAATTATTAGAAATTATAGAAAATATAGTTTATGCTACATACTTAAAATGAGTGTATTACATAGATTACATATTGTAAACCATGCTGAGCCATCATGTATCGTCAGTTGGTGTCACGAGGTAAAGTAAATATCATTTATCACGCTAAATAGTATTTAATGCAGAGTCCATCGCCATTTGTAATGTTTATTTTTCCCAGTTATACTCAGTGATATGGCAATTTATCTTAAAGCAGTCAAGAATTTTTTACTTCAGAATACATTATTTTAACTATTTTCTTAGGTATATATTTTATTCGATTCAAATAATTATCATTGAGTTTTGTGTTTAAATAAAAATACCAGCCTTTCTGATGTAGTTATTATCATAAAAATATTATGAAAACGATTTTTTACTGATTTTTCGCTCCTTACGTATCCTGAAGTCTTACAATTTACTGGAAATTGGATATTGAAGGTTTTCATAGAAAGGAGGAAGTAAGGCAAGTGAGTTGGAAATAGAATAGGTATGCCAGACGAAATAACAGGAGGAAGGTAGTATACGGAATGGAAGAGAGGCTTACTGCGGTTTTGCTGGTCAGATTGTGTTCTGCTAGGAGAGGTAAGGAAATCGTCGCGTTAACATAGTGTATCCTGCGTCCGTCCAAAGTCTACCTTAATTAATCATCATAATAAAAATGAATGACTATTTTTAAAATTTACAATTTGCCATTAGATCCCTACAATTAATAGTATTCATGTTTTTTTATGTTTGAAAACAATGATTTGATTGTTCACCACTTATAAATTTGCAGTTTATGATTGAGAAATGAAATCGTTCTTCTAATACATTTTCACTGAGTTATTGCGTAGCCTAAATTGAGGCGGTAGTAGTATTCATATGCACTCTTTTTAGGTTGAGTGGTCATATATGCACTGAAAACAGTTGGTCCAAATGTCTCTCTCTTATTTAGAAAGGTATACCATTTCATATGAATAATATTTTGTCATCCATCAATCTCTTACCTTTTACGTTGCCAAATATGTTGTAGGCCTCCATTTAATGTGTAAAGTAACGAATTTCTTAATTGAATTGGACTTGGTAAAAAAAAGTTCAATTTTCCCAGAGATAACACAAAGAATCGCTCCTATCAAGCTCCAATACTCCCTTAAAGAACTGACATTTATAAATAGTATACATACTACCATTTATTTTTGTAATATTTTCGTTGAAATTATCTGCCATTATCATAAATCTTATGAGAGTTGTTTTTGATTTAATAGAAGACTGATATCACTTGACTGTTTTCGTTTTAAAATATTTCCTGCTGTTACGCGTATCACTCATTCAACTCCTACAATTAATCTAATTTTTTTCATTATGATTTCTAAGGAGTATTTATACTTTTAAAAAAGCCTGTTATCTCCATATAAAATACTTTTAAAAGCTTAAAATGTTTTAGTTTCCTATTTCAAGTCATAAACTATATCACTAAGATACCAAGTTAAATGGTGGTATACACAAGTATTTTCATCATTTTCCTACATAAAACCTTTTTGACTTTAGGCCTTTTTTTCATACATTTACTTCTAATTACTCTTTCAAAACTATCGAAAATCACTTTTGATAATTGGTTTGGTTGGTCTTGTTTTCCTTATCTCCATAATCCAATTATTTTAAAAAGCACGCTTGCATATTTTATTTTAAGTTTCCCCTACTTCGAGGAATATTTTGACTAACACTTTCAAGATTCAAAAACAATGTATGCGAAAATATCAGATGAGATCAGGGGTGAATATTTTCCAGCGCCGCAAAGGTGTTGAGTTGGGTGTAGGCGTCGCGTCGTCGTAACCGCGGAACTTTCGATACTCGGGCAACATAGAGGAGAGAGATGGATTTAAAAAAACCAGCATCGCACCAGTACTCAAAGGAACGGGAGGAGATGGGGTGGGGGGAGTCTCAGGGTGGGTTGGGGAGGTGAAGGATGAAAGGGAGAAAGGAGGAGACGGAAGAAGTTGAGGTCACCGCTGAAGGGTTGATGAGGTTGGTCTGAGTAGTAGGAAAAGAGTAGGGCTCCGCGACCAGCATTCCGAATGAGATCGGAAGGAGGGAGGTGGAGGGGGAGAAGGAGGAGACCTCTGGGGTGAGGAGGCCGTGGATTCTGAGCCACAGGGGGGCGGGGCGGCCGGGAGGGAACCGTGTTAGCGGCGATGGTGGTGGTGACGAAGTGGACCGGCTAATGGAGGTCCGAGGATGGCGGCGAGTCGGGAGGGGGCGGAAGGGGGCGGAGGGGAATGTGCAGATGAAGGAATGGCGGTAGATGTGTGTGTGTGTGGGTTGGTTGGGGGAGGGGACCGACCCCTTGCCCTCCCTGTCCTTTGATGAAGAGGCCGGATTAAGTAAAGGTCCGTCTTACTGGTACAGCAACCTCGACCTCCCCCCTACTGCTCTCCTCCCTTCCTCTCTCCTTAACCTCCTCGGCCTCTTTAACGTTTCCTCTTCATTCTCCCATTTTCATCCCCAAGCTCACTCCCACTGGCTCACTTCTCTCATTAAAAATAATAGAAATACCAATAATGAGTGAATCGGTAGTTGTATTTTGTACGAAGCGGCATTCTAAGATGGTATTTTCTTATAAGCTGCAACCTTTTAAGCAGTGATGTTGAAGAAATTATCTTTTAAGTATTCGTGTAGGAGATGGTGGCGGACCTCGGGGGGAAATGGAACCATGTGTGCGTATAGAAAATACCATTCCTTAAACACTCCATCTTGCTTATATGGAATGGTATATATGTTAGTATTGTTGCCGTGTGCACAACAGTGTACAACCTGTAATGAAATCTATTTAAGGAAAACGGCCCTAGTGGTATTACGGAAACGAAGAAAACGTATTGCTCGGAGAAGCAATTGATTGGAAACTATCAATTGAAGTTTTCTTTTGTCCCTCATGTGAATTAATATTAGTAAATGAGTTTTACTGTTCGAAGTAAACATTTACACACACACTTTCAATTGTTTAGCCAGTTTCATTGCCACATGAAGGCCAAAATGAACCCTCGTTTAGAATTATTTTGCCCCTGGGTAATAGGTTGAATTTTGTATGATTCACAATGTACATTACATTTATTGACAGCACTATTTATAATTAATTACCGGTACTTGAGTAATCAACCCGTGAGTTATGTTAGTAAACCATTCAATCCTTAATATAAGCTGAGTTTTCCAACGTTTGTTTTTACCTGCATTGTTTAGGCCTCTGCGATTCGATATTCGAGTGGGGAATCGTTTGTTGAGACTTAGTGCTATCGAAGCATTTTTTACTTGCTCTTTCAAAGGAAACCATTGAAGGGTATTACAGGGAAGTTTTAGTTGGTGATCTGCATGAAAAAAATAAGGCATTTTCCAGAGAAAGGGATAGGTGGCACCAAGCAGAGTTGGAAGAGAATATTTTCTTTTAGACGGTAGAAAACTCGTGCGTAAACAATGACTCAAGTAAGAAAGTTGCAAAATGATCGAAGACCTGGCTCGAAAGTGTAGAAGGTGTGGATTGAAGATATAAAATAAAACCTTAATGTGAAAAAAGAGCAGGAGAAGTTTTAGGTAAGTAGTCTTCATAATTCGAGGAGAACGGCAAGTGAAGGACCTTGAGAGATATGTTAAACATCGTTATTTTGCCATAAAATTGTAGGAAGTTCCTCTGTTGAGATGTGAAATAGTTTCAGGGAATGTCCAAAACTTGGCATGGTATATGATAGCTCTAATCGAATGGGTCATTTCTGATTTCTATATTAAATACTGCACTTGGAAAAAATTGGCAAGAGAGGGAGACATAAAAGTTTCCAGATGGCTTGGTGGGGATGAACCACTCAAGATCCACCGAAGCCAGTAATTCGGTATTATAAAGTAATATTTTTTAATAGCTCCTGGTTAATTTTAAAATTCCTCTTCGTTTATTTCTAATGACGGTTTAGTGGTCTCTTCATTATGCTGCAGTTTAAATTCAAATTCAATTGCCCTTAATTAACGAGATACCTCAGGTCGTACGTTGTACTAATTTCTTTCACGTCTAACTAAACTTGCGGCATCAATTTCAAAATTTGGAATCGATGGAGAAATAAAGGATTGATTTATTTACCTTAAATATTCATTTATTTTTTATGTAACCCCGCCAACCGTTACTATGGCTTTTCTTATGTATTTATTTATAATTAAAGAAAATATTGATTAGTGTAAGAAAAAGTGCATTTAATCCTTACTTAGCATTAGTGTGTCTACGGAGCGAGCGAAGCAGCAGTCCAATCATAGAATTGGGCAAATTCAACAAGTTTTTGATAGACGACTCTCCATTTTAGCGTCGATGGGCGTGATAGTCGTGTTAACACTGATATCATGGCCGCACTGTATCCCTAGGGATTAGGAGCCTCTAGTTTATAATTTGATTCTGTGCATCTTTGACGTTTGACTTTGAAACCACCCATATTGCCACTAGGTAAATGTTACGCACCAAAGGCGAGTGTCGAGGCAAACGTTGTCGTCCGCTAACCGATTTTCTCAGATTGAAAACCGACCCATTAAAGAACGTTGTTTCTCATCTCAAAATTGAAGATTCGTTGAGGTTCACTACGGAATTAGATATTTTTCGAAACTACATCTTCGCCAACGGAAAGTAATATTCATAGGTATTAGCAATCAAATTTGACCTGTACAGTGAAAAGTACATATTTCGTTCGGGACATTCACGATAGTTTCAGCTCTTCGGATACGTTATAATCGTAATGAATCCTTTCAAGTTCTGACCGTCAAGTAGCGACCATGACCATAATGTCCCTCATCGTAATCGTGAAACTATAATAACTAAACCGGTGGAAGGTCGCAAATTCAACAAGTTTTTGATAGACGACTCGCCATTTTAGTGTCGAGGGGCGTGATAATCGTGTTAACACTGGTATCATGGCCGCACTATATACGAGTAGGCTAGGGCGCACACCTTCCAACTGCCCTAAACGAGATGACAAATCACGTTCATGCGAAGCGGATGAAGGCGAGCTCGAGAGCAGAGGTTCTATGCGCACGATATATAACGATTTGAGCGATTAAGGGTCCCGCGACCTTTGAAGGGGGTTGTAGTTGCCTCCCCTGGCAAGGACTCCTTGTCATGGGCTCTCTCTTTCTATCCGCACAAATTCACCCCTTCCGCCCCTCGACCACATCCCTTCTCACCTTTCTTAGCTCTAGCTTTAGAATCTCTCCCCCCTCCCGCCTTCCTATTCCTTCCTTCCCTCCATCTTTGTCATCGTTGCCCATCTCCTCCTTCACCTCTCACTTGATTGGACTCCCTCCACCCTTTTACCGTTTCGTTTCGAGTGCCGTGCTTCGGAGGGAAGGCGGGTGGCGGGGGATTTTCCTCTTCCGTTCCCCCCAATGTGGTGATTCAAAAGCGGAGACATCGGAAACGCTCCTTTCCTCGCTCGGAACCTTTTCTCGACCTTCATTTGGGAAGAATTTTTTGATTTAGTCACGATGCGTGACATACGTACTAATTACTCAAGTTTCAAGTCTCGTTTCATCGTTTCCATCGCGAGGGAAAATGCCATAGTTTCCAGACCTAATTTGTTTATCGCATTACAGTGTGGAGTGAGTCATCTTCATTACTTTGTTGTCACTCCGAATAAAAGGATAAGCAAAGGTAATTGAATGTTATCGTCATCTAGTCCGCGCTCTTTCCTTGAAGAAGATGTGACTTTTAAAGTGTCGAAATTCGTTTTTTTATGTGCTTAATAGCTTATAGCTGTGAAACTTAAAGAGGAAATTGTATATGAAAAATGTGTTGCTATCCACACTGTGAACACATTTCCGTTTTAGGGAATTTATTTGTATTAATGCGTTGGACATATATTCAATTGTCTAACGTTGCAGCTTCTGTAGGAATCAGCCGAATATATCACATCTCTAAACCAATGATGTAAAAAATATTTGTATCAGAAGTTTGTGTCCCACAATTATGGTGCAAGAAAATATTTCTGAAATATCCCATGGACTACGACGGCGATGAGCCCTTACATGGTAAATGTAAGAGGAAAGTAAATATGAAACATATATTGATAATATGAGCTTTTTCTACCTTCAATTAGTGTCCGTGATGAATGACGTAATATCATGATATCCTTAGCCATCACTCTAGTCAATTCCTCTCTTTAAACTGCCTCTTATTTTCCTTTTTCATTTTGATATTTTTGCAAATTGACTAGCGGTATTGCATTCCGGATATTTGTTCACTCCAATTCTACAGTTATATCGGAAAAGAGTCCTTTAATGGCCAACCATATCCGATCAAAGTACTATAACATCTAGGTCTAAGAGCTATAATAATTCTGTTAATTCAAATAGCTAATAACTCACCACCTTTAACTTAAGTCGCCAGTATCTGCCTACCAAAGTCACAACCATCATGTCACTGCTATAGTTCTACAGAAATGTGCTTTATTTGAGTTTGATACATTGTATCATAATATGTTTGTCAATTAGAAAAAAGTCAATCAATCAATTGTATCTTAACAAGTTGTCAATGAGGGAAAAGGGCATTTCCAAGTTTGGTTTTTTCAAATTCCTGCCTGGGGACGTCAGGCAGCGTTTTTGCTTTTTTTAATTTCTCGGTGTCTAATGCGAGTGAAACTTTTAAACGCACTGGGACTGAAGATGGCGTCATAGAGCCATTCCATTTCATTCAAATAATCGTTCAGTATGACCAACTCACTTACGGCACTCGTAGATAGCATTCGGTGCCGTTGGCGAAATGAGATGCTGAGGGGGAGGTCCTTCAGTAAGAGATGTGAGCATTTCTCTGAAATAGTTTTCGTGTCCCACAATGTAATCTGAGGTCATTGTGGTCTCTACATCTGCAGAATATCCCGCAAGGTGCCGTAAGGTCTTGAAGCGGGGGGAGGGGTTCAAACAAAGAATGCACACCCAGATATTAGTTCATGCATGCATTTGAATATATAATACCTCACTTAGAAAAACACACTCGCCCTGATATAAAAATAGATGCCTACCATTCAGTAATTGTTGTGTTTGACTAAACCACTCAATTTTAGTATTTAATTTTTCCTGCACTTGAGATCGCTTTAAGGTTGTTTCGTATCGTGCGAGGGAAAAAAAGTAGTTTGATATGTCGTTGACGGTGCCCTTCCCTCTTATTTTATCCTTGTGGACGAATCTACTAATGAAGAGGTGGGAGAGATGGATGCAGAACATTATGATTGGTGGTTGGATGTTGAGCACTGTGATGGAGGGGAGAATGATAGGCAAACGAGGAAGGGGCAGGAATAAGATTGGACGGAATGGAGAAAGGAAGTTATCGGGAATGAAGAGGGGCCCAGTGTGATATCGGTTCGGTCGGCTAAGAGAGACATGGGAGTTGTGGCTCTACCTTTTGGTAGCTTTCACCTATGCAACTCCTATTTTAACCGGTAGATTACCGGTAATGATTATAAGAATTTCCTATGTGTCACAGGAAAACTGCGGTATCATGGTTCCTTTCTAAAAGTGTTGACTATCCGTCTTATACATGTATTTGCTCTCTTTTCTTAGAAATTTTTAACAAATCTGATGTAATTCCTCTAAACATTTACCATTGATTGGAGTTACAAATCTTTTGACTTTGACCACGAAGAGGCGAACTAGACGAACCAGTATTAATTCTCAGAGATAATTTCGTATTTTTAAATATGCTCAGCGTTAATTTTTTACTGGATTTGCAAATTTCAAGCATAGGCTTCCAATTTCATCCCATCCGCAGCAGAAATGTTCAGAAAAACTTTTAGTGAATTTCCCAGGGACCGAATACTGTTTATAATCTTGAATACCGTTGTCGCACTCCGTCCATTTTTGAAATGCTAATTCCATTGCATGGGAATTACATTTGTCCCACCATCATCAGTTTGAAGGGAGAAATAATTCCAGTTCACTTCAGTAACCCGACTTCATGTGTAAAGTAAAAGGGAAGTGGAATGTTTTGCCCGTCCATTTCTTAATGAAAGCCTATTTACAACGTCAAGGGAATTCCATGATTTATTTGATTTTTTTCTCTTTTTAATTCTCTCTTTTTCAAGGGAGAACAATGGTACTGCCACTTGAGAAAGCCGGAAACCGCGATACAAAAGCCTACCTTTTGTCGTGACTGAAATTCGCCAAACCCCGCTTTCATCAGCCGCAACTCCAGCGGAAAGCTAATTACGATCTTCTTCTGTTTGTCACAGTCCGACTGGCAATGACTTCGTTATGTTATTCAAATCGAAAAACCCTGAGGTTTGTTCTGCATAGCAGTGGGTGACGCTTCGCTCTCTCATACCACGCTTTTATACTCTGTGATCTCTCTGCTATCACAATCAATATCTGTGTATTATCTTTTTTAATTCTGTTTCTTTTCCGTCTGTCATTCAGCTGTTTAATGTGTTTGTCCCATTTCTTTTCCTGAAAAAAAGAAGACGTCGGACGCGCTTGTCCTAACTTTCCTATTTTTTATCAGTTAAAACATTGACACTTTTATAACGGTGCTAAACTTTCTTTTAAATATTCACGTTAAACGATGTGTTACTGCTTGATTCAAGCCGTGAAGTACTCCTTAATAATAAATAAAAAAACCACTCATGTGGAATTATAAAACAGTATAATCTTTCAGCACAAAAGAATTTCTTCAAACATTTTTCCCGGTTACATTCAGATCTAGCACTCCACGGGATGAAATATTTTCGTTGGTAATTACATTACCTAAAATATACACGTCATCACGTGAGATAATATTTGAACAAATTTTAATCTAAGCAATGAAGTATGATAAGAAGTTTCGCAGTGGTATTTCTCCGCTGATGGGAAAAAGCCTTGCCTTCTCTTATGCATATCGATACGATTAAACCCGATGCGCAAAGAAAGCAGCGTCCAACCGACAATGATCGATCGACCGAGGTCCGGAATTTTCCGTGGCCGTCAGAGAAGGGGAATTGAGGTTCATATAGTATACTGCCGCCTTTTCCTCGTCCGCGTGTTCCGGTTGTCGGTTGTTTAAAAGCTCTAAAAAGAGAAGTCCCTTTTTACGTCCATTTCCATTTTGATAAATTTCCTCTTTCCTTCAAGCGTCTTCGCTTATCTTTAAAAGGAAGTACGAGTGTTTATGAAAAAGCTGCTTCCAAGGGAGAGAGATAAGGGAGCTTGAAAAGATATCTTTCCCTTCAGTCCCTTATATGTTTCCAATTACGAGTTCTGAAGAAACGCGTCGTTCCCTCTTTTCAGGGTCAAGGATTTTCAGGCACATTCAGAAGAAAATCGGTTTAGACCTTTCACCTAACTTCAATGGGCCTTAGGTTCCGTTTGATAGCAATTCAGATATATTCACCCAGTGATTTAGAATACTTTCCTTGTAAAGACTAAATTCGACGGGGAAACATTCATTAGTTTACAATACGTTTTTTATAAAACTATCCAAATCCATACTTTACTTTTAAACGACTTGCCATTGTGTTCTCGTAATTATTAATGGATAATGCATGCCATTTAGAATACTCATTCTATCAGTCCAACTGACAATCCTTGCAAATAAGGGAATCAAAGGAAATTCCTGTAGAAACAACGAAATACGAAAATTGGTTTCCCGAGTTGTGTAAACTCTTTCAATTTTGTTTGAAAAGCTCTTGTATTTAATCATTTATTTTCTTATGATATTATTAGTGGAGTTTATTAATTAATGGATAACAATTCTTACGCCATATTCATGGTGCTTATATCTGATTAATACTTGTTTTTGCCAAACTTTGGTGCAGCCAGCTTATAAAAGTACAATAATTCAACTCCACTGTTGAGAGTTTTACCAATAGTTAATAGTTGTGTAAATAATAATATGTCACATGAATGATAGAGAAGGAGACTTCATTAGGGGAAGGAGTGGTTTGCAGGGTATTTTGTGGATGTAGAAATATGAAGAGTCGTGCTTAATCCATCTTCACTCCCTCAATTCAACCACACAATTTCCATCTTCTTAAAGATGCCAGTCTTTTTCACATGTGTATATATCCATCCATGCTTTGCTTAACGCTTAATGAAATCGCTCACAAATATGTGAGGTACAATTTTCACTCTCTATGAGGGCCAGTATTTTTCCCGACAAGATTTTTGCACCTTCTATATGAGTTTCAATGAAATCCAGTAAAAAAGTGGTGGAAGATGTTTAAGTGAGATTTATTCAACTTTTATTGCTCTAATGGCTTTTAAAATCAGTTAACATGGCAATTAATGCCAAAAAACTGAGACGGTACCGTTTTGTGACAACTTCAGGTCATGCAATTCGACCATTTTCTCCATGGTGACTTGCAAGTATACTAATGAAGCCATCGGTACATTTACAACGTAAATTGGTTCCTTCTGTGGTGACCCATTTACTGAAAGGAAAATGCAGCCACTTGTCATTTTAATAACATTTTCTAAACTTGTAGACATAAGTACATTATATAAAATGGCAATCATGAAGCGGGATGATCTCATTTTAGTTGTCGTAATAATTAACTCCAAAAATCCATGATGCACGGTCTTATAGCAGTGTAAGACTGTGAGTGCCAGAAGATATGTGGATTAATGATGCGTAGGTACATGTTATTTTCACGAAAACCTTATATAATCTGTATATTTATATTGAAATTGTAGTAGTCTCAATTCAACGGAATCTACCACCTTTGTCAAGATGATGTTAATTAATTTTTGGAAACGACAGCAAACATATCATAGTTATTAGGGCCTTAAAACAAGTACGAAAAAGTTTTGGAGCCCGTGTAAAATATAATAAGAATTTAGGAATGCTTAAAACTTTAAAATCATTTCATATCTAATAAGGCATGAATGGGCGTTGCATTATATTCATCAATAATAATATATAATCAATATATATTGACTTCTACGTAATTAATATATGCTCTAAAGTGTCACATCGAAAGAGGGGTACTAGCTTATACGGAAAAGGAGATAATAAGATAACTTTAATTTAAAATAAGGAAAAGATAACCGTCCACACTTAACAATAAGATAGTTTTCAAATACAAAAGGGGTAGGAAAGGGGTAGGAAAAATAATGGAAGAATCATGCTAATTCCGCGGAAGAATTATGTGTTGACAGCAGCACCAAGGGATGAACTACTTGGGAAGTCTAGGCATAAAGAGCAAGTTTGAGGAAACATCTTGTAATAGCAAATACAACTTGTTTATAATTGTTAATCGCTCACTAAAATACGCTGATGGAATTTGCTTTAAACGGCTCTTACTAAAGAAACGTGGACGGAAACGGGAGAGAAGAGAAATACAGAAGCGATGTAAATTCAGTGATACCAAAGAATGATAAAATAAAAATGAATTTTCCAGCTGCCTAATGAAGAAGTCGTCGTTCGTCCTGAGAGTGGATTAAGAGAGGAGTCCATTGAGGAGTGACAAGAAGGAGAGGGAAATAAATGGCACACAATCTCTGAGAGCTCCAGGAGTTTAATGGGGACCATAATGAAAGGGAACTAGAGGGGAAGGTCAAGGATGAAGGACGAAAAGAATGAAGGACGTCGGCTCAGGGAACTGTGAAGGATCGTAGGAGTTGTCACGGAGCAGAATTCTTGAGATAGCTGCTTCAAGCCAGCTAACACTTTGAGTTGGTGATATAACCTATGGGGAAGAAAAGACTCCATCTTTATTTATAATATATAATTTATTTCTAATATTCCATTGGCAGCGACCCATTCTCCTCCCTCAAATGAGACCGGTCGTGAAAGCCGCCGCGCAGCTTTCATCTCGGGCACATCAATTAACATTTCATTAGCGGTAGGCGGCCATTGTTTGATTCGACATGTGTTATTTGTTTTAGTCGGGCCCCTTCACCCTCCCCATCCGATCCACTCGATATTTCATTTCGATGTGCCGCTGACGATGACGAATGTTTAAACGAATCAGAAACAGGCCACGGGTCGCGGAAACTACCCTTTGCCCATCCCTCCCCTCAACCATCACTCCCCCCCCACTCCCATCCCCACACCCCAGGCCATCCTCGCCCCATTTCCACCCGCTTCGGTCGCATGGGGTATGGGGTGTGAGTGGTTAAGCTCTACCCACCCCCTCTCCTCTCCACCTCTCGCTCCCAGGACATTCCTCCTCCCTCCCTTCCTCTTTATGGTGCTGGTGATCGATCAATTGGTCGGCTTTTTCCTTTGATTCCAGCTTAGCTCCATTGACTCCATCCTGAGGTTTAAAAAAAATATGAATTAAAGCTGTGCCCGTCAGTGTGGTTTCCGTGGTGATCGGGAACGGGACTAAGACATTTCTCCACCCACGCAGTCCCAGGGGTGGTAATATTCTCGTTTTAATGGGCGATTCATGGGAGGATTTGACGCCCGGCACAGATGCTCCGGTACCACTCATGGCGTCAAGTGTTTTCACGGGCCGGCGATGTTTCCTTTTGGAAATTGCCCAAATTCCCTTTTGGTCGAGAGTCAGTTCCCACTCGGGAAGTCCTCTCTCCCATGGACGCCATCGCGAATCTATGTTTTTGCATTGAAAAAGTTACACGACCGCCCTCGGAATCGAAGCAATTATTTAAGGAATAATGGATGATTCTGTAGGAAAAAATGCATCTCGTGTTTTGGTAAATGGTTATCGACGTACTGTATAAGATCGGTGGTGATCAATGGTGGCAATAGGGATTGATGGATAATTTGACAGAGGCATGATATTTAGGGAGAGGGGGGAAGAACGGGTGGAGAGAAACCCGGTGTCAGCATCAGTCTACGTCTAGCGTAGCCAAAAGTTGAAACATATTTTAACGAACGGTGTACTCCTGACCAAAGGTTCCACGACTTAACGTCCCATCCAACAGACGAAATGCTTTCACTGCACTCCTTAGGTATGGTGCGGAATCCATCAACATTTAGCTTCGGATTTGAAACAATGCAAACAATAAATTTTATTTGGATTGAGAGAAAAGAGAGGAGACAATGTGTATTAGTTTCAACGCCGTTGAAATTCACAGTGTGAGTGCAAACAATGGTCGTTATTTAATTATTCTCTCGGCTTATAATTTGTGGAAAAGTTGGCACCTTTCACGCCAGTGTAACTTGCCCAATGTTCATTATTTATTTATAAAAACAATTGGCGAAAGGCATCTGCCCCTATAATTCACCATATGTTTATTGTAATTTGAAAACTAGTTTATTTTTTCTCATCGTACTAGGCATACGTTTTCAATAGAAAGGTTTTGTGGTTAGGAAACAAATTAGAATTTCATTCATAGAAATGGTTTGGGTACGCCTAATCTTTTCAAATCCAAGCTAACTTGTATTAACTACATTTGTATTAAATAGCAAGTATTTTCCGTATTAAATATTATCATCATGTTATACAAAAACAGTATTATTTTCACTTGTGGTCCATGATTATAGAAATACTCTGTAACCCAATTGATCTCAGAAGCACAATATTATGGCAAGCGATTTGTGGTATTTTAGTATCCCATTTGTTTTGGTTTTCTCCAAATGGAAACCATAAAATGTTCTCTGAAATCGTATTTTATCACATAAGTGCTTTTTTATTCATGTACGAGTGTTTTTATATTTTGATATTCATAAACTATAATGAAGGAAGAATATAAGTAACACGTAAACAATCCCGCATCTCAGCGCACGCATGCGCCTTGAATGCCATTTCGTAAACATACCCGGTCTAAGAGATATACGAGTGTTCACCGCCCTCAACTGAGGCAAAAGGGGAAAAATAAGTAAGGAATTTATAAACGAAGGTGTACATCGGGGTGCTTTCCCATAAAGATGTTTAATTAACCAACAAGTGGTCACAAGGAGGTTGCACTATTGCTGGGAAGAGCTTTCTCCCGTGGGCATACCCATGCAAAAGTGTCGAGCTCAAATTGGAGCGTGAGAAAAGAACACCTTGCCGACTGAAAATCCGTGCAGATTGGTGGTGCACGCTGATTACTTTTTTAAACGGATCGGTGTGCTGACAGGTTTTGGTGGTTGAGAGTTTGGAGGTGATTGAGATCTTTTCCATTGGAAAAGTGTGTGACGTCGGGAGGGTTGAGCCCATTATTCATTCCTACCGATCGATCCCGATCGAAATCCGTGTTATGCTTCGCATTGATGGCGATTTGATTTATTTTAATCCTATTACAATTTACGGGGGAGTCCATTATGGTTCTTTGAGAATGGATAGAATTCGTTTCAATATTAATGCAACCACCTTCTGGGTTTACGGCATGTTTACTCTGCCAATGGTGCTTGCGAGTGATTTGCGCCCCTGCGTATCTCTGTACTCGCTGGCCCCAGTGATGGACGGAGAACGTCCTTGTCTGCCAAAACAGGGGTCACGGGATCGTTTTTCCACCTAAGTGGATCATTCGTCCACCTTCAAAAATTAGCATGAAAAATTGTAGTAGTTTATCTGTAATAAATGTTATACTTAGAGGTTAGGTGAAAGAAGTAATGTATACTCTCTCCCCATATTTCGCCCCAATAAAGACGTAAAGGAATAAAATGAATCTATCGCAACTATTAGGAAGTGACGTGAAGGCGCAGTAATAAAGCAGAGTAATAAGCAGAATAAATTCTTCTTGAGCGATCAATAGTTAATATCAACCAAAAATAGAGAAGGGAATTTTTCCCAAAAGAATTCTGTGCAGAAGAGTTGTAAGGTTCATTGGAAGTAAATATTCAGTGGTATTTCCCTGCAGAATGTCCTTTTAATGCTTGAAAGTTTATCCTACTCATAATGATCTGAAAATTGACTGTACATTTTTTAAATTTATATTTCTTTATCATTCAACATTCGAGAGTTTTGAGTCGAAATTTTACTATGACTCACTATATTTCACTCACTTTATTTCATTATCGATTGCAAAATTCAGCGGAACAGGAATGTGAACTGTTTTTTATTTTCCAGTAGACATACTATATTTATCGATGAGAGCAGCAGAAAATCCATCATGTTTTCTCTGCGAAGTAAAGCCATTTTTTCGAATAATCGTACCCAGCTGAATACATTAAAAAAAATTAATTTCAGCTTAAAAACTAGATTTTTTTATTCGGCAACAAATTTTTATTGGTGAAGGGGATCCCATGCACGCCTTTGGAACAAAACGGCCTGATTGAATCGCCGTGATTTCCCCTTGGTGATGATGTTTAATTTAGACGCGGCAACAGTTTCCCTCCCCCTCTCTCTCAGGGCATTCACGATCTAGAGTGCTCCTCCCTTCTGCCATGGTGCTGCAGGTAAACATCCCCACTCCAAAAACCCACCCACCCACACACCCTTCAGCCGCGTTCCCATGTGGTGTTTTTTTAACCTTGGGCCGACTTCCACGCCGACCCCAATGGCGTATTTTGAAGGTGCATATGCACGAGGGAATGCCGGGAAAGGCCCTCTCTCTCTCTCTTTCCCGCTCTAAGCCCCTCTCCCACCCTCCCCGTCCACCAGGCTCTAAATCCCCCCCTACCTCTGCTACATCCCAGACTCACACTCTTCACCCTACCGATTCCACTTCTTCCCACCCCACATTCCTTCCCCATAATCCTCCCATCCCTGGCCCCGATATTAGAGAAGTGCAGGAGTTTGAAAGGGAGCATGCCCGGCTGTCATGATTCAGCGAATGGGGTTTTGTATAAGTGTGGCATCGGAAGTCGTTTGATTTTTAACGACCTCGAAATTTCACTCGTTGCTCGTTGGTGTCAAAAGTTAGAAGAAGCATTTTAATATTTTCTTTGGCCTTCATTTTGCAGTCCTTTTTTTACTATTCGTTCATCTGGCCATGCCTAAAGAAATACCTCATACATAGGCACTGTATTGCATTTAGCTTCAGTTAAAAGTATCCCCATTAGCATTAAAAATTCACATATTTATAGGTATTAATCGATTAAGCAAAACTTGACTTTTTATGATGAACACCTGTCGTTGGATCACCCCCTACCATACAGCCTAACGGTGGCTTGCAGAGCATAATGTACAAATAGAAATGAAGTAGATTAAGCAGTCTATACGTTGTGTTGTCTTTTAAGCCATACGATACAGTACAAATTCAAGCTAAATGTTCATAAATGTGCTCACGATCAAAATAAAAGCATGGCTAAAAACAGTGCCGACATTCAAGTAATTAAGATGCAGACATACTAAAATATTTCTATGCAATCTAACTCCTCAAATGCATTTTATGATACCTTTACTTTTATTTTATTCTTGACAGTGTCTCAATACATTCTTTACGACATTAGTTAGTCAGTCAGCTACATTATCACAACAGTTCTGAGCTTATTAGAAAATAATTTTGATAGACATGAGATGATAAATACGGAGAGGACATGGACGCTGATTAAGGATGTTAATAAAAATCAGTGTAAGCTTTAAAATGAAGTGTAGTACTTTGTGGCGCGGATACATGGTCTTTGAAATAGGACGATAGACGTAGATTCGAGGATTTTGAAAGGTGTGTGTGAAGGATGGAAAAGGTAAAGTAGAGAGAAATGGAAACAAGTGTATGGCGGGAGAGGTTTATATTTTATTGTCAGTGGAGAAATCTTAAGGAGGCAGGAAAGGTGGGTGAGGAGTTTTTCGATTGGCTAAAGAATGTTGAGAACTGTGATAGAAGGGAGAGTGTTAGGCAAACGAGGAAGGGGCAGGAGTAGAATAAGATGTCGAACGGAATGAAAAGCGGAAGAACAATTTAGAATTGACGAGGGGATTATTTTATTTATTGTCAGACGTCAGGTCATGTCTTGTTTAGCTTTGCTAAGAATGTAGCAGCGTTTAATCTTTGTCCATACTAAACTTGCCTTTAACGACAGGCTGCAATATAACCATAATAATCTTCTCAGGAAACTGTTCAAACCGTATCATCATTTCGAGTCTCAGCCGAATCGTGCACCCTCGTATGCGTGTTATCGTGTCATTTACCTTCCTCCAGGGAAACATAACTGTATATTATCTTTCGTTACCTCTTACAACTTTCAAATAATTCTTTAATCATATAAAATACTGAACATTTCATGGTATTATGATTCGAATCGAAAAAGAGTTAGATAAATCTGCAAACCAGAAGCGGAATGTTCTTTCTGCTTAAGCTTTGTAATTATTTATAGAAATTCGCCAAATATGCGTTGTAATATATCCTTATAGCTGTAAACTGTATAGCCCATACCATATTACGCCGTTAAATGAAATAAATATGTAGCTGTTGAACACAAATAAAAGATTTCGAAGAGAGATATAAATAAAAAGGAAATATACTGGTTTTAAAAACAATATATTTTAAATTAAATACCTGACAACGGTACTTAATTATAATTAAAAATCATATTTTTGATATTCTACATCCCCCGGTGCCGGACACACTTCGCCCGTGGCTTAAGAGTTGTTTTACAGAATGTGATTCAAACTAATCGATAATCCCGACCATATATAACGTATATGGTATCTTGTGAACCTTACCTCATTATGTCCTTCCACAGTATTGCATGTGATCTCTACACATACAATAACAACTATATATGAGGGTATATGAATATATGTCTATGTATATGTGTGTTATGCATATTTATCACACACACATGTGTATATATATATATTATTATTAGGTAATCTACCGGTTAAGGTAGGTTTTTGGATGGACACAGCTATCAAATACATATTGTGTAACTCCAAACAAAACCCAATCCAGCAACCTACTCTACATCAGGTCTCTCTTCATTCCTGTGTACTTCTTTCCTCCCTTTATCCCGTCCAACATGCCTATCTTGTTCCTGCCCTTTCCTCACTTGCCTTACATTCTCCCCACTATCACAACCTTCACCATCCTATTGCCAATCAGTATGCTCATTGTCCATTTTTCCTTCCTCCACAGGATTTCTCTCAACAAACCCCTCTCCTCACCCACCATTTCCAGTACTTCCTCATTTGTTTTCCTTTCGGTCCATTTCACCTTCTCCATTCTTCTCCGCACCCACATTTCAAAAGCCTCCAATCTACGTCTATCCTCCCGCTTCAGCGACCACGTTTCCGCGCCGTACATAGCTACGCTCCATATCAGAGTTTTTACGAGTCTTGTCTTAACCTCCCTACTCAACGTCCCCATCATCAACTCCCTCCTCCTTGAGAAAGCCTCCTTGTCTAGCGCAATTCTTCTCCTTACGTCCCTACTACTTTGACCGTATAAAATAAGTAAACGAAATGAATAAAACGGAACGATGGATGAATGAACGATGAATGGATGAATGGCACGATGTATTGTAAAATACAACTTTTTTCAAAGGGACGAGTTTTTACAAGACTGACCAATAAGCGTTTGCTTTTGAGATGCGTGTTGGGGGAAGGGGATAATAAAATTAAGGTAAACAAATGAAGACGTTCTAGAAATGGTGAAAGAAGAGAGAATGGTATGGAGAGAAATTTTTAATGGGCAAGGAAAAGGTATTTAGGCACACTGGGTGATAGCGGACTGTTGACGACTAATGCAGTGGTGAATGTTGGTTAGACGATGCATTTGGAGGTGAATAAAAGGCATGTTGGATTGAATGAAAGGAGACAGGAAGTATGTGGATTTGAAGAATAGCTGTCCGTCGTTCGGGTATTTAGAGTATTTATTTTTGTATCGGCTTAGAAATGTAACGAATCAAAGGGTTAGGACCCATGAAAAAACTATCGTGACCAATGGATAAGTTTTAATGGTAATTCAGATTTCTGTCTTCGAAAACTTTCTTTGACACTAAGCATCGAACGTAGTGAAAAATACCTTTTACTCACTGTGTTCACAGATTACATTTTCTGGATATTTAACGATTTCCACGATATTGCTTACACCTGGACAAAACAGTTTTACGCCGTAACTCACACATTTTTAAGGACCCGAAGAACTCCTTTCCAACCTACGACTGTCTCCAATACCCTTTGAACGAGTCTTACCAAAAAAAACCTTTCTTCTAACAAGTCTCGGAGTACCTTTAGCGTGGTTTTGGGAAGTCCAATGCAAGGTGCGGAACCTTTAAGGGTGTTGTCTCTCCTCTTAAGAGAAATGTGGGGGAGGGGGGCGTGTCGGAATCTTGGTAGGGTTGAGTGGTGGTGGCACAGGGGGGAAATAAAAGGACGAGGCCAAATACGTACGTGGTGTGGGGTCGGCGTAGGATGTTGTGTGGGGACCTCCCGAGACGCCCTTCCCTCTCCCGTCCGTGAGACCGAGGGGCTGTTAATTCAATTTTCATGGCCGGATCCTGCGGGATAAGCAGGGGACCCCGAGGGGGAGAGTGGTGGGAAAAGGGTATAGTGGGATTATGGGGAGGGGGTGGAGGGTTAAGGGAATAGGGAGGGGGAAAGAGGGCGGGAGGCGTGTGCGTTGCAGGGGATGCGTAGGAGCTAAGGGGGCGAGGGTGGAGGAGAGGGAATTAGAGACACTTCCACGTCAAAGGGTTTTCGGGGCAGCTAGGGCGAGGGTATGAGGGGGGCGTGAGTGAATAAGGGCGAGGTTCCTTCTTCGACGGCCGGAAGGAGATTGGAGAGAGAGATGCCCCATGGGTTTTGAGTGTTCCGGGGTGGAGAGCTGTAAGGGGAGGGGGTCGTGATAAGGGAGAGCGTGCTTTTGGGGTTCCGGGGGGGTGGGGGATAGGAAGACCCCTTGCACCCCCACCCTCTCCATGAGGAGGTGGGGAGCGGCGAGGTGAGAGAGAGAGGAAAGCAGAAAGATTGAAAAGAGCTTCGCCAAGGAGGTAGTCAGTCGTGTGTGGGATGTTAAATAGCGTGTGAAATTTCTCCCGCGCGTTCTCGGACGAAATCGAGAAATGCTTTTAGGCCTTCTCTGATGGAAATTTGGGGTGATTTGAAATTACTATTTCATTCGGACGCGTGCGGTTTCTTAATTTTGCGGGAAGGGTGTTTGGGGTAAAAGTTTCCCGTTCAATTTTGCCATTCCAATAATTTTTATGATACAGCAAAAGGGGAGAATGTACAGGAAATGTAACATATGAGACTTTGCGGTTATTGTTTATGTTAAGATTAGTCTCCAGGGTAACCAACCCTACGTGAAAAGATAGTTACATACTACTTTTTAACAACACCAATTGGAATATGCTCTCTCTTCTTTTTGAGGTCAGACCTCGAATGTCACACTTATACACGAGTTTGGGAATGATAGGTGAGAATAGAGATCACCTAGTGCATAACCCTATACTCCGTGTGGAGTTTACACGTTTATTGGGGTTGATGGGCCTCTTCCCATGCAGTTTCCGAGGAAGATCTGGTTGTCGAAAAATCACACAGCTTGTGTGAAGCTGAGAGTTCCCAGGGGCGTCAACCAAAATCAAACACGGGTTCACATATTAGTAGCTAAGTGCTCTGCCTACTAGACTATCACCTTGTCCATATACGTTAATGACTGACTTTTTTTCTTCAATTTGTCTACATGGGACGGTAGGTTAAAAAGTATTCAGAACAAATGCGTTTACTCCTGTGGAAAAGGTAAAGGTTGCCAATAAAAATTCTTGGATGTAACTAATAGAAATAACGATAACGGATATTCCTAGAAAACTTTAGTATAACAATCGAAAGACCAGAATGACGCGCAGGAGAAATCAAAATATCCTTATAAAAACAGAGAAGATGTACGGAAAATATAAAATCCTGAAATGGCACAAATCCAAGGGAAAGTAAAATTATCGAGGGGACAAAAAAACACCTGCTAGATGGATAGCAAAATTTAAAAGATCATCGCCATATGAATACTTCGAGTAAGATTCGAAAACCCCTTTTCTTCTTCCAGGGGATGCATTTCAAATGTTTACTTTGCCAAGGAGTGTAATATTTGTGTAGCAAACTGACAGCACGCGAAAAGCGAATGATTTTGAATTTTTCAGAAAGGGTCTTTGCTGCGGATCTGAGCGAACCAAGCGAAGACCTCTTTTCAGGTTGCATATTAGTAAATTACTCTGCGACTTTAAGGGATAAACAAGTAGCACTTGTGCATCAAGGCAAATATATCCTTTAAACCGGAGGATATGCCGGGTAGAGTTCTCAAATAACTAGCTTTATGGTGCGCAGTTTCCTTTGCACGTATTTAACAACTCGATTTCACAAGAAATGTTTTTCCAAATGGTATAAATGGTATAAGGTCAATAATGGAAAGGAAGTGGCATAGTTTTCATAATATAGATTTTTAATGCCGACTAGTTTCACTATACTAGTGTTATCAGAATTAGTGGCCCTATTCTGCGGAGACACCAAGTATTACAAGCCTAAGTGCCTTTCATTATAATGGAATTCCACGAAGTATCGGCCGCAACTAGCCCACAAAATAAGTTCAATAACAATTAAGAAATATAACTGTGAGCGTTTGAAGCCATGTTTTTTTAAATAAAAATTCTCAGAAAAGTTGTTCCAATTACTTTAGATTATAAATAGGCATTTTATAATGTTTCACTCGTCAAATTTATATGAAAACCACCAGTGTATGGATTGAGTGTAAAAGAGTAGAAACACATTACTGAAGTTCCTTGGTAGAGTGATGAGAATTGTTCTGTTCTTGGCATACCTTCGTAGCTGCTATAAACATTAGTTAAAAATGATAAATTTTTTCATGAATTCACTAAACTCATTAGCTTTCTTTTGCTGTAATCCGAAGGCATGATTGGCATGGCAATAATATTCCTAAACCTATTGTGAATATGACGAATCCTTAAGTACTGAATACTTTCTATCGCTTTCAATTCCTATTATTTTCCTAACCTCATTTTCCTTTGACCACCCAATATTCTCACTTCTATTGCTTTACAATCCCGTTACCACTAAATATTCTGTAAGCACTTGCCTTTTCTTCTTTGAATGCCTCACAGAAACTCCTTTGTTCCTCTGCTACGCACAAAACGTTTGGTTTTTTAACCAACGTATTATACTTTTTCCGTCCTTCTCACCTTACCTCAAAAGTCTCAAATCAAAACTTATTCGTTTTCCTCACCGACAAAATTTTCGAACTGTAAGAAGCTATAGCTCCTCATTTACGTATCTACTGGTATTTTTCTCCATATTTATTTGAGGTGGCTATCGTTGAACCTTGCGTCTTTATAAAAACACTCGTATTTCTTAAATGTGCTTAAATGACATCAAATCGCCAAAATTTTTACAAGCTTTTGCCGGAGTCATCATTAATGGAATAAATGCGGTGCTAACATAATAGTACAGCACAATACATTTAATTTGTCCGACCATTAAGTAAAACTGAGTTTTTCCAGTGAGCAAAATGCCTCTCATGTAGAAACCTTCTCCGTGGCCGTTGAATCACGAAATAGAGGTTGACAAATGCGTACATTCGCAGGAAAATAATGCTGAGAAATAACAACAGTTTGGACTTTCTGGTATAAGTAACTAGTCAAAAATAATAGGAGAATTTAGAACGTACCTCGTAATGACTAAGTTTGAAATAGTAAACTTTCCAAGTTGTAGAGGCACAAGGATTGGTGTTTCTCTCAAGTAGTCGCAACTCAAACAGAGGTGGTCACAAAAACGGCAATGCTCTACTCCCGTTTTGCAGATTTTCATCTCTACCTTTTAGAATTCTCGTATTCTCAATGTCCCCTGCAATTCGTCCTTACCTTGACTTGTGATAAAGAGCATATATTCAGTTGCGGAACGTTAAAATAACGTTTCAGCATATTCGATTTTGATACTGAATGCAATTTTTTATGATTTCAGATATGCTCTCCTTTGATTCATCAGCCGAGTACTGAAGTGAGGACGACATCGGACCGAAAGCGAAGTCCAGAACTTGTAAGTATTCTTTATGTCTTCTTGTATCTCTCCATTGTCGCATATACACTGTTTTTTGTCTCCACAGTTTGACGTATATATTCTACATAGCGTAGCTTTAAACTTCCGTCACTCACAAAACCTTTCAAAATACTTAAAAACATACAAGTTCGGCGGGACAGCGTTTCCTCAGTGACCTTACCAGTAATTTCTCCAGTCCTTCTGTAGCTATTGGGCCCTCAACTTGTTAATATGCAGAATCTTGCTTTCAAAAATAAAAATGCAGGTTATAAAGTATAATTTGAAAAATTTTGAATGGATATATGTGCGCGGCATCTTTCATTATTGGTGACGTTATGGTCCGGTGAGTCTAGTGCTGAAATATGGACTGAAAGGCCAGGATTCTATTCTAGGCGGCGTCCGTGAGCACCCTTGGTTTAAACCAAGCTGTGCGATTTATAGGATAATAGATCTAATAGGGAAATTACAAGCGGTGTAGGGAAAGGAGTTGACCCCTCTTTATTACCCTGATACCTGAATTTTTATACTGTAAACGGTTTATTACTAGATGAAATGTATCCTCATCTATCAAACCGACCTTCACGTTTATTACTCTGATTATCTTTCATGAGAGTACATTGAATCGCGAATTTTTCTCGGTTTAATTGAATTAGTGAAGGAAAATCTTGTGCCGTAAGTTTCATAAATTTGAATCTTACATAAATGACGGGCGATACCTGCAAATAACCTTGGATAAGTTTAATGGCAAACGCGATCGAGTTCTTCCCTTTTCTTCTGCAGTAGTTCTTGCTTCGAGTTTCAGTCCTCGCGAAAGTGTACGCCTATAATTAAATGACTTGTGTGCCCGAGATACACATTTCACGGTGTGCCCTAGTGAAATTACGATCGTCGGAGAGGAGACTTCGAGTCTCCAACCTTTCTGGACGGGGCTTAGCCGGGCCATTGATCGTGAATGGTCTCCTCCACCGCCGTCGTCGTGGTCCACCTCCTCCTTCCCGTCGTGCCATTCCTGCCCAATCGCGATTCCTTTCATTCCTCGGATCCCGAGCGATGCGGAACACTCTCCAAACCCTCCAAAGCATTCCCCCTCACCCCACACCAGAAGCTCAAATTCCTTTAAATACATTCGCTCCCCGCTCACTCTCCCTTCCCGCGCTTGCTCATCGTTTTCGCGAAACCCTTCGCCTCTCCGTCTCTCAGAGAGATGGATAATTCGCGTTCAAACGAGAGCCTTGCTTCACTCTGCATAAGTTACCCTCCCTCCCCCTTGGCCGATCTGAATGGAGTGAAGCTTCTGTTTCACCCTTACGTAAGTCAATTCTAGCGTTACTATTACTGGATTTCAGCAATTCGGGTCCATTCTGTTCTATTCTGTCTTGGTCACTAGTAGTCATTCGCGCTGTAAATATTTCAACTCAAAGGTATTACGGACTCCTGATATACCTAAGCCGGGAATGGTACCACCCACTTGTCTTGCTCGTAAATATATTATTATTAGGTAGTCTACCGGTTAAGGCAAGCTCTTGGATGGACGCAACTATCAAATAAATATTTTGTTATTCCAAATAAAACCCAATCCAGCGACCTACTCTACATAGGGTCCCTCTTCATCTCTGTGTACTTCTTTCCTCCTTTCATCCCGTCCAACATCCCTATCCTGTTTCTGCCCTTTCCTCGCTTGCCCAACATTCTCCCCTCTATTACCTTCTTCAACATCCCACTATTACCTCTCAATACGCCTTTCATCCATTTTTCCTGCCTCCATAGGATTCCTCTCAAGAAATCCCTCTCCTCACCCACCATCTCCATTACTTCCTCATTTATTTTCCTTTCGGTCCATTTCACCTTCTCCATTCTTCTCCACACCCACATTTCAAAAACATCCAACCTACGTCTATCCTCCTGCTTCAGTGACAACGTTTCCGCGCCGTACATAGCTTCGCTCCATATCGGACTTTTTACGAGTCTTGTCTTAACCTCCCTACTCAACGTCCCCGCCATCAACTCCCTTCTCCTTGAGAAAGCCTCCTTGCCTAGCGCAACTCTTCTCCTTACGTCCCTACTAATTTGACCGTATTGGTCCAAAAAACTTCCGCGATACGTAAACTGTTCTACCTGCTCTATTTTTTCCCCGCCTATTTTAATATTTAGCTTAGCCTTTTTCTTTCTGGGAAATCGCATAGCGTTTGTTTTATTAATATTGATTCCCATCCCATATATCCCACTGAGCCTCCAATTCACTCAGCAATGCTTGCAACCCCTTGGCTGACTGAACAACTAATGTTTGGTCATCAGCAAACCTAACCGATTTTACGAATTCCCCTCCGACTTTCATTCCCATCTGCAATTCTTCCCATGCCTCTTGAATCAATATTGTCTTCTTACTTCCAGATAATAACTTAACCTTGCTGTATAGAGCACCAATTTCACCCTTCTGTAAACTTTCCATATCCTCGCATTGCATTTTCCACTATTCTTCTTTTGCTTTGCTTTCTCTTAATTTGTGGCCCTTCTCAATTTATTGTTTAACTCTTTGTACTTCACTTTGCCTAACTCGGTGTTTACATTCTTCCATCTTCGTATATCCAGATCTTCGTATAGAAATCCATTTCAGAGTGATGATTCCTTCTTTTTTGATGAACTTTTGAACAATTCATCAAAAATTTTTCTTTTCAACTTTTATTTGCAAAGTCAAATTGTTAAGAGGACTGGATACTGAATTTAGTGGAGAAAAACACCAAATTGGGAAATGATAGTTGAACAGGTACTTTGGGATAGACGGTATCCTTGCAGAATTACTCAAGTAGTTTACAGAAAAGAGAAAAAAGACTCTACGGGCCTATTTATATGATTTATGAGGTTCTTTTGGCTATAAGACTTCGTTAGTTCAGTTGGAATTTCGATTCGCTAAGAGAGAAAAGGGGTAGTTTTGGGAACTTTAGGACCGTAAGTTTTATCCCTCATGTGGCTAAGGTAAAGCTTAGACACGTCAAAGAAGACGTAAAAGAAGGAAAACGCCGATAAATGAGGTATTTCGGGTATTCATTACAGGTTTGATTCTCCGCTGCGAGCGTTACGAAGGCAAATTCTACCAGCCTCACCTCGCCTAATGACGCAAAACCTTAGTCCCTGCACTAAAAGTGAACCTCTCTTCGATTCTACATGCTTTCTCTTCCAAATCCCTTCATTCCATCCTGCAAACATATTCTATTCCCTCCACTCCTCCTTAGCAACTTCCTCTCTTTCACATTTTTCAACATTCCATCGATAATCAAAATGCTGTAGCATATACAATCTTCAAGCCAACGTAGGATTTCAACCCGCCAACCCTCTCTCCTCACCTCCAAAACCTGGTTCTCTTTCATTGATATCGCATAATGAGAGTTTAAAATAAAAAATGAGTGCGAAAACCGGTGTCGACCGTAAACACAAAAAAAAGCTTGAGTGCTTGTGTAATAATTGAAATTAGAGAGGAAAAATGGATCGTGTAATATTAAATTGTGTGAATTCCTCTCGGGTTATATCGGCCATCTCGTCCGCGATGGCCGATATGGACGATATGTTAACCCGGTGGAGGACCCGAGAGGAATTGACACAGCTGATACGCCGGGAAAACACCAAATCTTTTATTAATAATTAATTCATTAGAGACTTAGCACCAAGTCTGCATTCAACATTTTGTATTTCTATAGTGACATCAGCAACTGAAGGAGGCATCGTTCCAAGCGGCCTTCAAAGAAAGAATGGGGAGGTTCGAGTGCCGGAATCAAATCGGGAGTAAATCTGAATTGGCCATAAATACTCGCAAAATGGTCAAGTTAAATTTAATTGGCGAATTTGGGAATTCCTAGTGATCAATGAGTTGAATATTGTTGTAAATATTGAAACAGTATTGAATCAGTGTCGCAGGCATAAGACGAAGATAAATAATAAGGAAACAATGGACCTGAGAATGTCAGGGAAACTGAAGGTATCACCCATGTATCTTGAATTTTGTGATACAATTGTAGGACAAATCGGTTTAAACAATGGTTTTTGCATGGCTCATACAGTGATAATGGTCAATAAGGCAATTTTGTTCAAAATGAAATTTCCCGTTAAAACTTAATTTTTCCAATTTCTTGGCGATCAAAGAACTACGGTGACAAGAAAAGTTAAAAGATATCTCCATTTTTTGGTCTTGTTCCAGACAGCGTCATAAGGTCGAAGTCAGTTTTACAGTTTTTATGCAGGGTATGCCACGATCTAGCTGCTCCCTGGATGGCCCTTTCTCGAATTATTTTTTATGTGTCAACAGTTATTTATTAACCTAATAATTGCGAAAGATAAACGATACTATCCTAGGGTAACACAAAAAACCGTCGACATAACAAAACCTCCTAAAAACATCAGCAAGAAAGAGGGATGCCGTCTTCAAGGTGCTCTGAAGAGAGTCATTCGAGAAAAGCGTTTAATCCTATATAAAGACGCCTGAAGCTTCAATGTGACGACTTCGAAGTGAAGATGCCGATTGGAACAACTGCAAAACTGTTGCCATCAATGCCAACGTACGTGTTGAAGACCCGAAAGACGGAGAGAAATTCTACTGATAAACACCACGGGGAACTTAGGACGATGAAAATTTTTACTAAAAAAATTCCCCTCCCCTTTTCAACATTTTTTCCATCTTCCCTGTATTTTAAGATCATAAAATGAAACATCCAACTTTGAGTTCACGAATGATTCCGATGCTTACCATAAAAGGGCTGATAATCCGAACATATTAGCACTTGTAAGGGTACTTAGTACTTGTAAATATTTTGTGGTGATTAAACCAGAGGGCCTTCTTATCCTTTAATTTTCAAACTCGCACACTTCATTTATTTCCCCAATCATTTGCGTGTATTATTGAGTGAGAGTCGAGCAAGACGCGGCTTTTCATTCATCAAAACAGACCATTTGTATGTATTTCACGTCCAAAGAGAATGATGGTAAATAAAATTCCCCTTCCCTCTGCCTATCTCTGTCACTCCTCCCTTATCGTGATTGGGCGTATTTATTAGATTGTCCACTCCGAAATGTGAAATAAAGACACTTTAATAAAAATCGAATGTTTTAATTTCATAAAACGAGTGAACGAAGGGAGATGTCATTAATTTTGTAAATAAATGTGCATGAGCCAACCTAATAATGAAGTCCCCTTAAAATGCATTTCATTTTTTTGTCTCTCTTGTTTCACTAAAAACGAAAAGAATCGGATAGATCAATAGACTTGAGAATCAACGAATTTAGAAAGTCTGTGAAAGGTAAACTATGAAGATAATTTTAAAGAGAAAGGAGTGGCATAAGAGATTTTGTTATTCACATTATTCGTCTGAATTTTAGTGGACTTAGAAATCTTCTAGACTTAAATAATTATCAGTATATTAAGCATTGATCTGACTTCGATTCTGCCTAAATGCGATTAGATGGTATCATAATTGCAAGGCACTCATCAGTATGTAGTCAGAGTTAAAAATTTCTACTCATGGATATTTATTTAGGAGGATAAAGAATGTAACACAAGAGTTAAAAATACTTGGCTGGGAATTTTTACAAATCATGAGAAAAAGGAACAGACTTTGTGGAATGTTCCGCACACTCAAACTAGATAAGAAAGCTTGGGGAAGGAGACGTGGGAAATCCTAATATATAGGGGGACATAAGTACAAAGTAAAATGCCGAGCACAAAGAACTGGTATAAAAAATGTTAATTTCTCAAAAAAAAACATTCATTGGCTGAAGGAATTCATCTGCCAAAGTATCCCAACCCTTCCCTAGGTTTTCAATTAATTAGTGCAGTCAATCCAAAACGTTTAATATAGGTTTCAGTAGACTTCCATCGCAAAATTACTCATACATATAAACTAAATTCAATCAAATGGTTTGGTATCCTTTCATGAACATAGTGAGAAATGTACATTTTACTGAAATTAGTTACCAACTATTTCCTTACATCCTTTTGAAGAATCCATTTCAGACAATTTTAAATAATTACAGATGAGCACAACGAAAAAACGGGGAAATCCGCCATTGACACTGTAGATTGAAAAGAATATCAATCGGTAAAAAAGGAAAAATAGTGCCTAATATAAAGTGGATGAAGATAAAATATATTAATGGAACAAAATCATGTGACAAGAATTTAGCAGCTGAGAACTTAAAAATAATTGATGCTAAAACCACCTACACTACTTACAACTTTACTGACGCTACTCCTCAAAAACACTAATTTTTACCCTTAAATTCCAAGACATTTAACAGAATAGAGCGAGAGAGCTTATGAAGTGTGGATGAGGAAGGATCCAAGAGAAACCATAGTAGAAAAAGGGAAACGAGCAATGAAGACGAGCGTCGTCGTTAGAATACACGATATACCTAATATCCATATAGAACTAACAGGATTAAGTCAAAATGGAATGGGTTCTTTAAGGAGCTAGGTCGTTGCTTTTATGAAGGAGTTTGGCCATAAGAATTCGAGAGTACGATTTAAGCCCTATTCCGCAATCGCGCAAAGGAGTAGAATGTGAGTGTTATAGGATCTTGAGTTTAATTTTGCCTGATGCGTCTGCGACGACTCATCAATGAAAGGGTCGAAAAAGGGTAAAAATACTACTTTGTTTCAAAAGAAACTTGAGTTTAGGAATGAGAGGTCAACGTGTGGTGCCAATTTTGCGACAAGAACACCGAGAGAAAGGAAGGAACATTAATATTATTATCGTCCTCCTCTTTTATTTCGTCATTTTCATACTCGAGATATAACTAGATTTCACGAAACTAACTGAAGTATTACACCATATCAGGTTAACCTTGAGGAATAGGCATATTTCTTTATACCAGTTGACGGATTGAATTTCAAAAAGTGTACCCAGAACCTTCGAAAGAATCAGAGCATTTTTTGGGAGTTAGATAATGTTATTCATCATTGGTCGTTATAATTTTGAAACTTACGAAAGCATAGGAATGGGTAGAACAACGCGAACATTATGTAAGGCAGCAAATGGCATATGCTATAAGGCAAGAATCCTAGGAAAAGAATTGATTATGTTCAAAGTGTGTCAAGGCAATAGACTGGGAGCGGAAACCATTAAGGTGATACTATGCATTCAGAGCTGGCGGTTGGAATGAAATTATTTGGGGGGTTGATTAACTCTAAGATAGGTGGATTGTAAAACTTCATGAGCTCGTAAACCAAGAGATTGAGGCCATTGCATGTAGTGTCTTGCTATTATGTTAGACTCCTACTTCCGACCTACGTTAATAATTATCATTTATCTTCACCCGAAAATGTAAGACAAATAAGAAGATAGCACTGTTCCAACGAAATTCATATTCTACTCAAAAGTTCTTAAGAGTAAGTTTTACAATTAAATAGGATGATATAAATACTTGTAACTATGAAATACCTGTTAATTGATTTGTGATAATAGGGGTACACTAACAAAAGTATTGTGGGAAGTTTTTCGTTACCAATAGGAATGAGGGCACAATGAAATATAAATCTCATCTTACAAATAAAAATTTAAATAAATAATCCATTGATACTTTAATAAGGCCAGTACCTCTGCAGTAAAAAATGGTCTCCCGAGAAATAATAACGTCGATGTAATAGTTTTTAGTTGCGATTAAGAGGGCCGAAGGAAGAATAGCAGTTTAGTATGGAGTCGGAAAAACGAAATATGGTTAAAGGAGAGGAGATGCCTTTGGAAATTCGAAGAAGTCATAAAATGGTGGGGTCATTGAATATGGTAATAAATATATGAATATTAGTGAAAATAGGACGAGGGAAGAAAAGAATAGGATTTTAGGCAGTATGAGAGTGAAGCAGAAAAATGGGACGATAAAGTATACTAGTGTAATGCACGACAAAGGTTATTTATGCTTTAGAGGTGTCCCTCTTTGGCACTTTCCAAAGATGTGTTAAATTTTAAGGGCGTTTCTCCAGATTATGTTATGGATACAATGTATTATGCAAATAATATTAATTTCTCGGTTATTGAGAGGTACTTTCTTGATATGAGGTTCCGGGACCTGATGCTCGCATCATTTTTTATAGAATAGCTAAAAATACAGGTTAATTATCGTAACTGTTTCAATGTTTATCTTCGGGTTTACATTTTGAATGAAAACTTAGGTGAGATACTCGTTACTCGGAGACAAATATACCGTTTTAATAAGATATACGAGTCCTGAATTTTCATACCTAGTCTAAACATAACGCAGGATGAAAAGAAATCTTACCGAGAATAGAACGTACAAGTTCAATACATTATTTCTTTCGATTAATTCTCCATGCGTGGGGTGTCATTAATTTCAACTTTTATTTCTTTATTTATTTTAAAGGACATGGTAGCTAAGGAAGCGGATACAAAGCTTTGCGTCAGTCATATTTGAAACGTACGGAGTTTCAACTATGCTGAGTATGCTAATAAACTACGGGAGATGCCGCAACTGTAACTTTCAACCGAGTTATCCGCTAATGCGAATTTCAATGCAACATTTTCAAAGTGTAAAACGTCGGTAAGTGAAAGAAACCGCGATAGCTAAACTGACTACAGCACTCGGCCGGACATCTTGGGATCCGGGTTTGAGTCCCGGTTGAGGAGATAGATTTTAACACATTAAAATGGTTGTATTTTATGCTGAATATGGTTTTAACACATGTGATAATTCTCGGTGAAAGTCCCAGGCGACTAACTTCAAAATGCTGATGGGTTAGAGAATCTGGTGTAGCGTTACGAAATGTGCTTGGAAGTTAACTGCGATTATGTAAAATGTTAAGTAAGTATTTATGAAACAAAGGCTTCCTTTCTTCTTCGTTTCTACGAAACGAATATATATATATATATATATATATATATATATATATATATATATCTTTAATGATTAAACGACACTTACTCGTCGACCATGCCTCGCAGCATTCTTGTTATTATCATCGAGTGCCCAAAAGGAAATGAGACTCACTTTTGGAGAGTGAGGATAATCACAAACGAAATCGTGCTGAATGCGATGCTTTTGGGGGCCCAATATATTCCCCTGCGTCTCACCTTGGGATTTCTTGTCCTACGACATTAACAAAGGCTAAACGGCCATCTTTAAAGCTCAGCCTTAGTCCTCTCAACACCTTCCGACCGCATTTCGTTCTCCCTGACCCTTCGCCCCATTTAATCCAACCACCTCTTCACACATTTGTGTTAGTCTGCGGGACACTACGCTCCACGAATACCCCACCCAATAATCTCTCCGGCAGCAAAATATTCTCCTCACCTAAAAATCCTCTTCAACTTCTTCACTCCAACCGTCTTAAGTACTTTAAATGAGCGGATATTTTGCCCCGAGTAAACATTTAATGCCAATTGTTTCCCGCAGGGCGTTAACTTGTGCAGTGATGCGCGGTGGGAGGGGAGAGGATAGTGACTCAAAGAGGGAAGGAGGAAGTTGTTCAAAGAAGTAGTGTGTTGTGGAGAGCTATGATGAGGGCCTCGCTTTTAACATAAAAAGACGGATTGAGAAAGAAAAACGCTCTTATTTGAAGAGAACCTTCTTCTCTTACTGACGAAAATACTGAGCGAGTAGGAATGCTATCGGAGGAAAAACTAGATGGTAAGAAATCTCATATTCTTAAACAAGCGTTCGACATTAGATTGAGGTACCTTTGGCACATAAACGTTTATCACCATCGGGTCACAGGATAAATTAGATATTTCCAAGGGACCAAATGGCATCGACGTGATCAGTAGTGGCTTTTAATTTTCCTGGTCAACTTCTTCATCATTTTTGTTCTCTTACATGTATGTCGTTTCCATGGGATTCCGTTTTATTTCGCCGTTCCGTCGTGGATTCACCTATGTTAATTTTTCCCCAACCACGGAGAGGGTGTTTAGGAGCAATTGTCCTCAATAATATGTTCAGGTAGAAGAAAGGACTATACAAGTATAATCTTAATATTGTCTCATTAACAAACTAAATTGATTTTTTTATTATTCTGATCAATGCTTATTGAGACACAGGAAACTGAATAGCTAACTATTAAACAAAAAATATTAACTTAGTTTATTATATTTGACTATTTTAATCTATAAATGTGATACGAGAAGGAAATAATGGGGGATGATGAAAATACTAAGTAAGATATTAAAATTTACTTATAAGAACGAAACGTGTTAACGTGATTATCAAGAGTAAAAACTTTTGATGGCGACGAAACTGAATTATGATGTTAATTATTGGAATACGTGTCTTTCTGATAAATTCATTGAGGAATTGATTTAGTAATTTTATTTTTCTGCTATAAGAAGGAATTTCATAAAAGACAAAGTTTCAGTGGTCTACGAAAAAAATATTAACTAATGGTGAAATACCATCACTATGTTTTGATAAGCAGAAAGAAATGTTGAAGAGGAAGTTTTAACTTGAATTCATTAAACGAAGAATGAATGCGAGTGACACCGAATGGTGAATCTGTGGGAGTTGCACGAGGTTGGAGATTGAGATTATTAAAATTTAGAGGATGTGATATGTATAAAATCATAAAAATCGGATACTCTTGAGCACTCCATAATATATTATGGCTGTGCAGTGCAGGAAAGGAATAATTAGGTCGAGAAGGTCCTACATTTGAAATGTGATGAAAGAGAAGTGGCGGATGAGGCAGGGGAACATTCGCTTCAAACAGCAGGATCGCGCAGCCATAAAAATGTTTATCGTTAAACCAGTACTTTGCATTCCAACGAGTTGCTTCTGATTAGTATACTGCGAACATTATACGATGTCTATTTTGCCTTAAATTTATTTATTGGCTGTTTCATTCGTAAATCTACGGCTTATTTGAGTCAGTCTTACAGACATTTGGAGAGTAATTCAATGAGAAAGTACAAGTAGCTCCTCTAGAAAAATATGATTTCTCTTAATTACGTAATATACTCATTAAATATTGTTGCAATTACGAGGGTATTTTATTAATTTTTCGACCTCGACATGAAGATGGCAGCACTCTTCAACGCTAATTAAGAAATGTGTTTACGTATGCGTTGAAAGATACTCACTAAAATTGTAGCCATTTTGGACCCTCAGTTGTTTGGCAATTGTTTGCGTGAGTCGTTGTGACGTTTTTGTTGAAACTTAATAAGTTGATAATCGAGCTGTCATTATTTATTTGCTTTTGATAGGGAATGCGCCTGCGCAAATAAGTTCAACGCTGTGCACAGGGACTCTACCTCATCAATGACGACCATTAAATTTGTGGGCAGCTGAACTAAAACGTGGCCGTACCAATTTGGCTGGTTGTTATTTTTTAAATTTAATAAAAAGTGTTGAATATTTCACTCAATAATGGCAATATTATTTTAATGGACCACTGCAATATATGCCTTAAATATGTATAAGGCAGATCTTTTAGGATTTGAACATTTTCTAATATTATTGGCACATCTTACAATCTATGGCTTAAGGAGTGGAGCTCGATGGAAGAGGATTCCTAAGTTTTTACTTTCGCTATTTTTTAGCCTATGCTTTTTTATTTCCTTAGTTACAATAATCGTAAGTTGTACCCACCCACTGGCTCGATACATAGCAGCGCCACGTGCTTCAGAACTCCAGAATCCGCGGTCCTCCGCACCAATGAGTGCACCCACCCGCCATAACTAATATCGAACGGCTCGCATCGCATTTCAGCGAACCTATTTCAATTAAAGAAAACCGCAAAGACCTGACGTGTTTACTCCTCGAAGAGCGACGCTCCAGCAATCTCATTCGAAATTACCAATAAAGATTCAATCTTAGCTTTAACGTTCCACATCCCAGCAGCGCGCGGTTCAACCGATGGAGCGAGAGGGGGCGCCTGGGATTCCTCTAAAAGCTCTCTTGCTCCCGGCTTTGTCGATTCCAATTCGACTCTCCAACCCCGCCCCCACCCCAACCCCAACCTCGCCCCCTCCGACCTTCTACCCCGCCCAGGAGAGGGGGTGGGAGGGCCTGTCATACCTCCCGCACCTACCTCCCCCTGAAGGAATCCGTCTCCCCATTCCATTTCCAAAATTCAAACCTCTCTCTCTCTCTCTCTCCTTCTCCCTCCTTGCCCGCTCGCAGCATTTTCCCATCGTCATGGATACAAATATAACCTCACGTATCGAAATGCAGTGGGAAAAGAAAATGGGAGAGGGAGATAGAGAGGGAAAGAGAGAGAGAGGAGAGAAAGAGGGAGAGACGGCGTTGTATCCTGCACGGAAAAGTAGTGTAGGGCAGAGGGGAGGGGGGAGCAGTCACAAAGCAGAACGAGGTTCGAGAGTCATTTGGGTAAATCGAGATCAGGAATGAAAAAAACGTGTGGGCGGCGTGGCGTGGGTGGGTTTGGTTGTATATACCACGCGAACTCCATCGCTCCGTTTCTCTATCTCCGCTGCTGATATTCTTGCCGTACCCCTTTTCTGCCTTAGTGTAAGAATTTCACATTTTTTCCAGTGATGTTTTCCTATCGATCCTTTTATTATCTTTTTAAAGTATCAGGAGAGTAAGATGACATGCGATGTGACACTCGTTAATCCACGTGTGCGAGAGATTATTTTGGCGGTTTATTTACCAGCCCTCAATTATTGGTATGCGCTTATTTCTGTGTGCTCGGCTATTATCATTTCTGAGTCTACAGAGCTTGGTGAACTGAATCTTGTGGGTTTCATAATGCTCGAATTCCTTGGTGAAGAGGAAATGAGAAAGATCTTGAAATTATTGAATTTGTTGGGAAAGTTATATTTTCATAGATGAATAAGCTCTCTAATTTTCTTTAAAGGGATTATTTTTTACAATACCATGACTTTTAATAAATTAAATGCATTTATTTTATTATTTTATTTATTGAAACAGTACCAAAAAACGTCACACAGGCTTTTTTCTAACATTTATTGAATTATCTGTTCATTAATAATAATAAAACTCCTACCAACAACAAAATCAGCACTGGCATTTTCCTATTAATCGTATTAAATAAAATTCAGGAGTTCGTTTTCGTAGATAACATTATTCATTAACAAGCAGAAATTTACGTAAAATCTTTCGGTGTTCGTCACCTGACCTAAATAACAGTCAAACGGTTTTAGTTAAAATAAAAGAGGTTATTTACTATAAATACAATGCAGAATAGCCATGAATATCCAAACTAGATATCATTTTGAGAATTCTAACGTCCGTCTTTTTAATGGAAATATGTAAAAGCTCAAGGTGGCCACTTGAACTCTTTTTACGATCAAATTAAGTCAAAGTAATTTTCCAACATCATCCCCAACTTTGGTGCAAGGATTTGTACAGACGAGGGTAAGGCTCCAAGGGTCATTAGTGCATATAATATATATATATATATATATATATATATATATATATATATATATATATATATATATATATATATATACGAATTACAATTCAGGCAAGTCCTACCTAATTCCCATGTCGATTACATTTTAGCAGTATCTTACTAAAAAAAATTTAATTCTGGAAATATATAGATAAAAACGTAAGGATTAATATTTAAACTTCTCAAGACTCTCGTTAGGAGAGCAGTATCGGACTCTCTTTTAAACAAAGTGGATGGGCCGAGGAAGGTTTTGCAGCGAAATTACCAGTATTTTTCGCTCATAAAGGATTAAGGCAAACTTTCTCGTGCAAAACTTTTCTTCATTCCCTCTCTATCTCCTCCTCTACACCCCTTCCTCCTCCCCGTTTCCCCTTCCCCGGCCCAACCCTTTCCTTGCCGTGCTAATTAATACACACACCGGACCGTAATAGCAAGTAATTACCTTAGATTCGAATAACACGCGAGCCGGGGAAATTCGATTAAAAAACGTTGAAAACTTTCGTCTCCTTTTCCTTGTGTTTGTTTTTCAAATCCCTCGGCCTTTTGTTCTTGATAGATAAGGAGAAGGAAAAAGGACATAATGAAAGTGGCGCCCTCAAAACATTTTCTGCATAAAATTTGAGTTTTACCCACACTCCCTCCAAACCATGGAAAACTTCAGGAGGATGTGACGTGGGAATTATGTGTGTGTGTGCTTGAGTCTTCTCCCGCCTCCCCTTCCCAGACTGGGATTATCAGCTAAACGCTGTTTTCTGTATCCTTCCGCGGCCTTTTCAGCGAGTGTCGAGCACCGAGAAAGCAAACGAGATGTTCCCCCTCTCAAACCCTTTTCAAAGTTGACGTCCATTGTACCCTACCCTCCACTCGTGAAGTCTCCCTCTTCCGATGGACTCGCGCCGTTGCCGAGGTAACCCATAGGGCACATAGGTGTAACAATCGAGTCGCTTCAAGTACAATCCTTTTGACTCCGTTGTCATGGCATTTGGAAGACTATCCCGTACACCAGGGGAGACATCAGGGAAAAGGCAACCCATGACTCCTAGTTTATTTTTAAAAATTTAAGTGTTTTTTAATTCTTGAACTCCGCGTTCGATGAGCCGTGCGTCCTTGGGTAGTGCTTTCAAATACTGTCCAAGAATCGTTTAAGGGATGGTTTCATTACTGTAATTACTTTCTACAAGTTTTCATTTGATTGAAAAACAGAAACAAAGATGTTATTCGCCAGGCACCAAACAAATCCCGGTCTATTATGCATGCGAAAATTGGGATAACCTGATCGATAATTGTATTGATTCCAAATGCCAAAATTACGTTTTCCCAGGCTCCATAATTTTTTTTAGCACGATGTCATCTTTAAAAATACACAAGCGGTCCATAAAAGAAGGACGGGTTCTCTTTCATTGGGCTTCCTGGATCCAATTCAATGGCAAGTTAGCTATGTGAGAAAGATAGATTTTTGTCTTTTGTTTTTATACCTTTTTCCATTTGGTCCTACAGGGTTTACGTTCTTCTTAAATGATCTTTCCATAAGGCTTGACTCTTAGCATCACAATGGTAGATCTTTTATGCCCTAAAAAAATTGGACAGAAAGTATCAGCATTCCTCAAAATTGTTCAACAAAAATATGATAAGCGTAATAAACACTTTCCCTTCATTTTTTGACAGTTATTTCTCTAATAATTGCAGTCCTACATTTCATTAATTTCATTTGTTTTTTAATTCAGTTGCTCCCTTTATCAATGAAGTTATTCCAACTCTGATTTCAATGGCATTTGGCATATAGGCAACGTCCTTCCCATTTTAAAGGACATGACACCGTACAAGTATACCTAATTCTGGCAGTCATTTTAAGCTTGACATGAGATCTAAATATTGGATATACTAAAGCAAACAACTAGATTTAAAATCTTAAAGCATTAACGACTTACAACATATCAGTATCCCTGTAAATTACTGATTCTTTTCAAATTTATTTCAGATAATTTACTAAAATATCAGTGCACGGTTTACATCGGCGTAGATATAATTACGTTTTTATTCCTTTCCCTGGAGTAATGATCGTTTCTTTACGAGTTTCTTGGCAACTTATCTTTGAAAATCTCGGTCACCTGACTTTTATGCATAAAAATACATTTAATGGATTGAATTACTTGCCTGTGAGCGTTTTAAAACAAATTAGATTTATATTATTGTATTTTTAAGAGATTTTTTTTGTGTTCTGTAAGGAAGCATTCGTGCGCGTGAATTCATGTATTTGAGAACAATTCGACAGCGTTATTCGCATTTCCAGAATTTTGTCACGAGTTTACCAACGTTTAATTTTATTTACTCGATTCACACCACCTGTTTTTAGATAAACGTTTTGTAATATTGTCAACAAACTTACTGTTACCCCATTATTTTTCTCTAAAATATTATTTATCATTAGCAGTATTTATAACTTCATTGGTTAGATTTGTCCTGGGCCCCGGAGTCTTCATCTGCTAGTCTTCCACCCTTCTTAACATAGTGCTTATCACTCTTAAATCATATCCTGCACATTACTTTCCAATAGCTCGTTCTTTAACTCTGCAAATATTCTACATCCCTTAACTTCGTTTAAAATGCATAGTATATTTCTCTACCTCGATTTCTTAGCATTCTCCACTTCATTGCCACATTCAGCATCATCGTCCCTCGAGGTCCTGCGTCCATTTGTCTTGCCTTCTTCGAAATTATCCTAACTCAATATGATCTCTTCCATTAACATCTTTAGAGCTTCTTCATTTGTTTTCATTTCCGCTTATTATATCTACATAATTGTTTTCCGACTCACATCTTGAAAAAAAAACAATCTACGCAAATGTCCTGCCTCAACAAGCAAGTTTTTTAGCGACACAAGACCAGTAATAGTAAGCAGTAAATAAATAACGAAAGGCATTTTCATTTTAAAATTGATATTGAATGGAATATTGACGCCATTAACTTTGTCGCGGATCACAAGGCATGTCGTATTAACTGCCTCGGATGACGTCAAGAGCTACTTGTAATCTTCTAAGCACAAATTTAACCGTAGATGTTCACAAAATATTTTTGAGGGTGCTTAAGTGTGATCACATGCATTTATGAAGCTTAATATCAAATACCCAATTTATTAAAACAAATTCAACATTGCTTAAGTACATGTTGGATATGAGTAGTTTTAGAATGATATTATGTTTCCACGAGTTAGCTTTTAAAATCGAATTTAGGACTAACAGTTAACATCTAGGAAAAATAGGGTAATGTTTAAGTAAATCATTTTAAGGAAATAAGTGTTTTCATGTCATTTGCGTGGTGATATTTGAAAAAAACCTCGCATGTTGGTAACCCATAGTGGACGCTTACGCTTTGTGCGTGGGCGTGAATACGCCATTTGAGTTCTTGTGGTAGATTAAAATTTTGGGTGAACTTAAAGAGTTTCGAAATTCCTTTTTCGAAACTACATGTTTATAAGGATGTCAATTAAAATGTTGCAAATCCATCGTTTAACCCACGGTCTCTTTGTAGTCGCCATTTATCTCCCGCAGAATCGTCTTTATTCTGCGCCTCTTGGAATATGCGATCGCTGTTCATTTTGCTTCCCCGAGAGGAAAACTAACTAATTTTCTCCTCTCCCAGCCGTGGCTTTCTTGGCGCCCACGCCTTAGCTTAACATTTCATTTCCTGCAAGCCTCCTCCAGAAATTCCCTTTTTATTCCGTTTGTCCGGCCATAATGCCAACCACGCCCCACCCTCCACCTCCTCGCCCCCTTTCCACCCCTCTCTCCTGCTTGCCTCAATCTCCTCTGTATCCGTCTCTTTCCCTCTCTCCAAATCCCCCCTCTTGCCTTTCCCACCCCTTCCACCCTCTCAACCCTCCCCTCCTTGGTCCCAGCTCTCACGCTGCATCTTCGCCGCCTCGAGCCCCCTCCACCGACAGTGCTCTCCCCTCCAGCCCCACAGTCATTAACTGCCCTCGCCGTTGCCACAATGACTCGCGACTCTCGCGCCCTCCCACAGAAACCATTTTAACTCCTTTCTTTAAGCCGTTCCCTCCCCCACCGCTCTTCCCACACCCTCTCTCGTCTCCCGACGCTGTCATTCTGTTCGTGTTCCCCACTCTCTTCTTTCCTTCCTCTCTCTTTCCCCCATCTCCTCTCTCTCCTCTTTTTTATTTTGTCCAAAGTAGCTAGCTTCGTGAGCAATTTAGCTCTCCCTCAGAATGATGCTTCAATTGCAGGAAAGCGAATCCCTTTAGCGGCCACATAATTAAAATTATGCAACTTTCAAAGCGGAATGTTTAATATTTTTTCTGCTGGAGAGCAGCAATTTTTTCCAGTCTCAAGGAATCGTTACCGTCTGTATGAAACACTATAGTTGCATTTTAGATTTGAGATCAGTGGCAGGCGGACGTTAGGTATTTTCATACTATTCGTTTAAGTTTATTTCGTTATTGATTGTTTTTGGTGCAGTTAAATTGATCTCGGGGACATCTGTAGTCGCTATGGATTTAGCATGACTCTACAATTCTCAGACAGCCCAAGTTCACTGAAGATAAAACTGATTATGGTTACGTTATTTAAATATATAAATGATTATTTTTAAAACTAGTCATTTGCTAACCCGGCAAAAACTTTTATTATAAAAAACATCCTTTACATTTGACGCGGCTGTTGAATTCACTATCGATTTTGCTTATTCTGGCTTATTCATTCAAGATTCCTTATTTTAAATTTCATCGCCTTATTATGAATCCTTTGTCTTAAATTAAGTAGCACAGAAGCTGTTTCTGCTTCTTGATGGACCCAGAGGGAGCCAAACAAATGGGCTAAGATATTATTGTAATTTTAAATCGGCCAATCTTGTAGGTATGTAATCATGAATCTCCTAAAACTTTTTTGAGCAAAGCTCTGGTCCTCTGGGACATTTTCTCTTAATGAAAACGCTTCTTCCATCAGTAATGTCTTTGCAGTTTCACTCGGAGCTATTCAGTGCTGAATAGCAAAATATACTTCACTTTCATAAATACGTGACAAGTCATACGAGCATGTCAACGACCTCCAATGGCGACTTAGGCTCAAGTATTTTTAAAGGATTTTTTTGTTTTCAGAAATTGACCTTTTTATTCAGTTCTCCTACGTCTTTCTAGAACTTGGATGTCGCAATCACGTTGTAAACGTTGGCCAATCAAGCTTATATACTGGTTGGATGTTATTTTTTTATTCATTCGAAGTAGATTCCTCATCACAAGGTGTACGTCACGTGACAGAAAAATTTGTTCGCAATTTCTGGTCTGAACTTAGTCTTTAAATTTGTAATTCTATTCACGCTTCTGTGTTCATTTAAAATGTGCGGTGAGTTCTCAGTTCCACTTAGGTAACCAATTGCGAAAAACGTTTTTATTTTGTCATATTTTGGCATGGGAGCATGAATATGCTCACTTGTTATATACGGGGTGGGAAGAAAAAGAAATCTCCCAAAAAACAAGAATATTTCTCAAACATAGCATGCCGGAAAAATATTCGCCAAAATCGAATTTCTTCAAAACGATGAAGTTTTGTCAGTTGTTTTGTCATGGTATTTGCTTATTTGTTATCGTTAAGCACGTACCTTAAACATAAATTTCCTCTCTCCTCCTCATAATTAACTTTGCGAGTAATTTAAATACGTCTTTTATATTGTTTTAGGCTCCATCCATCCTTTGTTCCTAATTTTCATCTTTAATCACCTCCGGAGAAGGCAACACAGTTTTGTTTTTAATGGTGAGATCAAAGTTCATCACGTGCTAAGTCTTAATCCTTGTGAAAAAGCATCTACAGCATAGAAGGAAGAGATCATTTTCAATTGTTACGCACAAAAGTTAACATCATTACCTTGGATATTGGGTAGGAATGCTTGGTTTACATTATTTAGATTTTAACCCAGGATTTTCAATTGGTGACCGCTTTAACTGTTAGTCTGAAGTCCTTCATTTTCATATCAGTACTCAGTAATAGGTCTGTTGTAACGTAAATTATATATTTTGTTTTTACACGCTGAATTATAATGCCTTACTGTCCTCAATGTAGTCTCATCCAAGGAAATATCTGAGATGAAAATAAAACGTCCTCGACAAAATTCAGGATGTCGACAAACATAGATGGAGCTTCTGATTATCCGTTTATAGCCTTCTTATCTAGTTTACCTGGTCTGCTTCATTCTTTATATTTAGTCAATAATTAGTTCTCAATAAAGCAACTTTAGTTTTAGCAATTGATGGCACGCTAAAAATTATAAACCAAGCATTTAAAAATAATCAGTTTCTAACACTGTTCTTAATTCTGATAAATGCCATCACTTCATCCTCACATTAAGTTTCGTTGGAACTTACACCGCCAAGATCTGTCGAAGAGATACTCTCTCCTGTACAGTTACGGTCATTCAGCTGTGATATGCTGCTGGTACACTTTATCCATGAAAAATATTATAAACTCCAATTTACTTCTTTGGCTGTAATCGATTTCTTTGTTACTCTTGGTGACGAGAAAATGAATCGTAAATTGCATTTTTTATTATCATTAATAATTCAATATAAGGTAGTCTACCGTTCCAGGTGGCTTTTAAATTGACAAATACTAACATCGTTACATCTGCCAGCCTCACTTAACCAAACATAGCCTGACACCCGACGATATATTAAACCCTTCTTCAGTTGCGCACGTATTCTACCTTCCTTCATTTCGTCTATTAATCCCAGTCCTCTCCACACCAAAAAGGTCTGTCCTAAGAGGAGTAGTGTGAGCCAATTAAAAAACATATATTACCAAAATTGATACATATATTCAGCCTTCGAAGTAGCACCCTTGTACGTCCACACACTGTTGCCAACGGGTTTCCTACGCCTCGTATGCCTTCTGGAAGGCGGCGCCCGGAACACTGTTAGGCTCTATCATCACGGCCAGTTGTAACGCTTCCACTGAGCCGTGGTGACATCCCTTCAACACACATTTGAGGCGGGGGAAGAGAGAGAAGTCTGGTTGAGCAATTTCAGGGCTGTAGGATGGCTGAGGCATAGCCGAGAAGCTTGGCAGATCCGCGTGCGAGTTTCATTTTGTTCGTCCGAGAGTACTCCCGGCACTAACTTCGCACAAACCTTTCTCCTGCCCATGTATTTGGTCACAAGTCAATGCACATCACTTTTAAGGATGCCACTTTCATCAGAAATCATGCAAACATTTAATCTGAGATCCCTGTAAAACAAAGCATTCACTCTTGCAAGATTTTCGTCACTTTTTGAGGTCGAAGAGCGTCTTGAGTGTTTGATGTATTAAAAACCTTCTCTGACCTCCCGGAAAACTTGTGCCACTTAAAAATACCCGATTCTACCCATGGCGCTATCATCCTAAGCTGCCTTGAGTGAGTCATGAGACTCTTTCCCGGTTTTTCTAAGTTTTAAGAAACATTTGATGTCGTAGTGCTGTTCCAATTACTGGTTCATGACGGAATGTAACGAGGCAACAAATAGAGGTCTCGCAAACGAACGATCCACACTCCGAAATGGTTGGCAGCCAACTACCACCAGCCTCCAGCCATTTCTGAGACTTCCCTCTCTCGAACCCAGCCCAATAAACCGCCGTCCGTCCGAGAAAAAATTAGTCCGTCTACCTTGCTTGCGGAACTTCTCCCCCTATCACTATTACAATGTACAATATTACATCTCCAATTATACATTCAGGCTATTCAATTATTGTTAGCTTTAGCTGTGTCTCTTGCTTTACTTCAATAAATCTTGTGCTCCAAATTATTGGGGCATAAATAATTAATTATACATTATTTTGAAAAATCAAAACATATGTCTATAGGTATTGTTATTTTGCTTTGATTATCAGTCGTAGATTTATATTAGTGCTGTCATAAAAATGCTCAGCGTAGGAGTATACCATTCCGAATGCTTACTTCATCGAGAATACCAAAGTGGAAAATGTAGGCTCGATTAAATACTTACGCATTTCCCTTACTCACGACCTCTAATGAATGAAACGCATACGGACAGAATGTGGACAATCTAACAGAAAGTGAAGATTTCTGATAATAATATTTGGGAAATGTAACATTAATAATAGGGAGAATTTTATCTTTCGCTCGTTTGGCTTAAATTAGAATGTACTGCTGGCCTATATGTATAATGTGATCCTCATAAAGTTTGATTGATTGCCGTATTAGATCAGGTACAGCGTAGAGGAGCCAGATTTAGAAAACGTTGCTATGACAAACTGAGAAGCGTGATAAAATATTAGAGCTAGGCTGGGAATTACTGATGGAGTGAAGGTTAAATTATAGATGAAATCTATTGCATAAATTGGAAAGGTGTCTCTTTAGCAATGCTGTTAAAAATACATTATTAACCCCATTGTACTACTAAAGGCGAGGTCAAATGAATAAAATAAGAGAAGTTAAGTGTAGAACAGATAGATTAAAGATTTCATTTTCCCCATGAAAGATAAGGGATCAGAATAAGGGGTCCGACCGTGCAGGGGAACCTGTATTTCGGGTCAAAAGCAATCTGGTTCGTAATCACCATCGACCACACACCTCAGTGCTGGATGTGAGGGTACCATTTAAATATAATAGGCTCAGATTTTCCCCTCCTAAATAATTCTTTACGGAAATCTAAGAAATTTGAATATCACCTTGCGTATTTCTATGTTAATTCGCGCTGGCTTGCGAAGCAAACTCAAACTCACAAATGGCGCCCATCCAAACTATCATTGTCCTCCTTTTTCTAAAATTGGCGAAACACGAAGGTGATGGGGAATGCGAAAAATTAACTTATTTAAAATTTCAAAAACTTTTTATTCTCAATCCTGAACACTTTTCCGTTATTGGATGACTAAATAACCTTAATGTGGACTCAAGGAAAATACTGTTAATTAACCTGGCGCTGTCGTTACGGACGACATTGATTTTTGACGATTGGCATAAATTAAAGCGTTACGGCATGTTTTACGAAAGTGAAATTTTTTACCATGACGCGGATATTCAACCAAATAATGGCAGACCAAGAGCGTTCATGGAATCATGTTTACTCATTTACTTTTCCCACGCCTAGCCCTCAATGCGCCGAAAATCCTTTCGTCACGCCCTTCGCCCAAATATCCACTTTTTCCCATTCGCCCTTCCTATCTCCGTCTCACTCACGCCATTTCTTTTCCTCTCGCATCGCTCAATTGCAGGAGCAGAATCCGCGCCGTCAGATTCCAATCTGTCTGGGGTCATCAAAGGCTCAACTCGCTCTACCCTTTTCCCTTTTTCTTCTCTCTCTCCGTCCCCGCAAACAATCTCTTTATCCTCCTCTCCGCATTCTTCTAAACTTCTTTAACTCGGATCCATTCTTATTCCCAGTTCATCTCTATCTTCAACCCTCCAGCCGCACACGGTTTTCTCATTGGAGCCAGCCGGTCGTCAACTCTTCATTTCTTTTTCCCTCATCCCCCTCTGGCGACTTGAAGATCGTTTCCTCAACCAAAATTTCCCTTCGCCTTGCGTCTTCTGTTTTTCGCTTGCTCGAGTTTTGGAGAGTGCTCGTGGCAAGAGAGTTGCTCTTGGATGGGGAGGCTTTATGTGCAAGCTGGGCTGTATTGAAATTCCCTCATGTTGATCTACATTCCGCACACAGGAAAGGAAAGATCTTTGTGTAGAGCCGATGATGATCTGCAAAAAAAGGTTTTGAGTTTTGAGAAATATGATGTGTCGATTAACTTAAATATGAAATATGTAATTAGGCCGCGTTCCTATTATTCCTGTGATATTCCGTGAGACAATTCAAAAAAAGACGCAGACCGAAGCATCCTCTTAATATTTACGGTTTTTATTAGGTATTTTTTAAAATTTTTTACATATTTAGGAATTGCTATAAAGAAAGTTGGGTTGAGTAGTATTTAAATTAATAATCCGTTACTAAAAGTTTATAGTCAGCCGAATTTTATGGCAGACGCAAAAAGTAACGATGTAAAGAAAAGACGAATGAAAACATTAAGGTAGATCGTCGTTATGTATTGCTGAGAACTATTGTAAAAGAGGCAAGAGAATGCTTGTAAATTGATGTGATTTGATATGCAAATGTGGAGTGGAATGAAGCAAATAAAATAGACAGAAAGAATCCAGCTTCCTTGGCCCCTCCTGTTAAAACCTTCTTCTCAGTTCCATCTTTCTCAAGACAGAGAAAGATGGAACCAACAAAATTAGGAATGCGTGTTTTTTTGTATTTTCTCTGTGTATGTATGTATTTAAAAATATATTTATAATGATTTCTTCGAAGTAACACAGAAGTGTTAAATAAACAACTTAGACAGCAACACACAACATGAGAACACATAACTCCTAGAAGTCCTAACTAATCTTCCAAAGAAGACAGAGTTCGAGTCCGTCGATATTATCAAGATATTACGTGTAAGTGTTCCTTTTATGTGATCTCATGTTGTGTGTCGCTGTCTAAGTTGTTATATATATATATATATATATATATATATATATATATATATATATATATATATATATATATATATATATATATATATATATATATATATATATAACTTAGACAGCAACACACAGCACGAGAACACATAAAAAGAACACTCACAATAATATCTTGATAATTTCCATGGACTCGAACTCCGTCTTCTTCGGAAGATAAGATATGACTCAGTCATATCTCATCCCCCTTTTCTTGTGTGTATTGTCTATTTCTCCTTTGGTGGGTGGAACAGCTCCCTAAAGCCTTCTTTTGGCCAATGATTCGGAGCACTTGGGCGTTTTAAAACATCGCAGATCTCAATGTAAATTAAGTTTCCTTGGTGGTGTAATCGGTAGCACATCTGCCTGCCAAGTGCAAGGTCCGGTGTTCAAATCCCGGCTAAGGAAATATTTTTACATTCGTGATCTGTTCAAAAACCGCCTTCCCCACATGTCCTGTGTTCGCCTTTTATGTGTTTTCCTATCCCCTTTCCTTATACCTATTTCTATGTTTGAATGAATATATATATATAACATATATATATATATATATATATATATATATATATATTGTATGTTATATATATATAACAATATAGATATAACATATATATATTATAATATATAGATATAACATATATATATATATTATAATATATAGATATATACATATAATAAATAACATATAGATATAACTTACACCTATCATCCTGTTTCAATGACTATGTTTCTGCGACATACATAATTACGCTCCATAGCCAAAGTTTTCACGAGCTTTCCTTAATATACTTACTCAAGGCATCCCTATCACCAGCTTTGTCCTGCTTGTATAAGCTCCTTGTAGCATTCTTCTCATGAAAATAAAAGTAATTGCATCGTTACATTTGAAATTTTAGATGGCAATTCATAATATTTTTTAACTGTATTCTACAGTATCACGTTTCATATCACGTTCATTTTAATTGAAAACCCTAATTACAGAAGCTCTCAAGTCATTTCCTGATTCAGCTGGCGCCATAGGTCGCTCAAAAACATTGCAATTTAATATGCCCTAATTAAATGACAAGCAGTTTATACTAATGCTGAGCACATGTATCTGAGAACTGAAAATTACTCTTACATTAATTTGTCGGAAACATTACACGGATAGGGTAATTCTATATTACCAAAGTTGTTTTCTTTTTTCCTTCCGTGAACTAATTATCCCCATCCAACTGCCTAAAATATCCCTTCTCTTTTTATCACTTTCGCGGGTACTCAACGTCAACTATTTTATCCCATAAACTTTAAATGAAATTTATCCTTTCTCCTTTTCCCCCCTTCATTTTTAATATTAATTTCAGTGACAGTAATGGTGAATTTCTTTTATCAGTGAAAATAAAACTATGCGCAATATATTTAATAACATAGTATCAATTTAAAGGAAAGTTCCCTATTCAATTGTAATTATCGGTGGTCTCCGTGCCGTTCTCATTAGCTTAAGGGTACGACTTATAAGGATTAAACGTAATCGTCACTATTGTGTTTATTTATGCGTGTTTGCATGTTCCAAAATTAAAATTTTAAGTCCGTGTGATCTTTGGTATGTATTCTGCACATAATCGTAATTGGTTCCATCAAAATTACAAAGAATAAATAATTGAGGTGGTTTTCCGTTGCCTTATTCAATAGCGTTTTTAATCTGACAGCATTACTTTATTGGGCTTCCAACTACGATCAGACAACTTTGCCGAGCCCTCAAGGAAGAACAGACGCTGCACGTACTGCCTTTCATCTGGATCCTACCCTTCGACCTATCTGACGTAGGCCTCTCCACGAGGAGCAAGCATTATTGCTCCCCCATGCTAGGCTCTAGGACTTTTCAGGAGACACAAGTCCTTTTGGTACGTGAAGCCGATGGAGAAGGTTTCCACAGATGCACGACATATTTCGCAGTTCCCACACCTCTGATCACCCTTATACTTACTATCCACACTCTGTTAATCGGGAAAGGACAAGGAAACCATGGATCACAGATGAGGTGATTAGAAATATATATGAGAGAAGAAAATGGAAGGATTTAAACAGAGATTTAGCCTGAATGAAGTGTAAAGAATTATATAATAAATTCAGAACAGCAACAAATATAGCAAAAGGAGCGTCGTGGATGACGCAGTGCGAGGGCATGGGAAGTTTGCAGAGAAAGGGTGAAATCGGTTCGCTATACAAGAATGTTAAAACAATGTCGGGAAGTAAGAAGGGAAGATCTGTGCTAACAGTTAGGGATAAATTGGGTAAGAAAATACTTGAAGTGGAAAAGATCCAAGAGAGATGGAAGGAGTATATAGAAGGTCTGTATGGTTTAAACATTCGGCCAGTAAGATTAGGCAGAGAGAGAAAATATGTATGACGTAGATGAGGATAGTTTGGGTCCAGGTATACTCAACGGTGAGGTAGAAATCGAATTAAAGGAAATTAGATTAAATAAGAGGTAGACAACTTTCCCGCGGAACTACTTAAAGGTTTAGGAAAACATATGGCATGGCGCTTTGTGTTATATATGCACATACATAGATATTATTATTTATATACAAATTATCTAATCAATCTCTCCTTCTACCTAGTATCAAAACTTAGTCCTTTCAAATATCTGTCTCTATGCCTAAGAGTTTTGAAAACAACGTTATGCCTCCGATTTTGATCTTAAATCCCTCGATTTGGAAGCATACGAACCATGATTCACCATTTACTCAAATAAATTACCACGATGTGATTCGGACGAGCAAGGATCTGTGGGTGGTGTAATTCCCCTGAAAGAAGGTGCAAAAATATAATGTTTCAAAGTTCAATCCCATGCGAAAAAATCCTCTTAGATTCCAGTGTCGTCGCTAGGAATTCGTTTTTTTCATCCTTCCACCGTTTAATCTTTTCCTCCTTTCATTTTAGTAATTTTTTAAAATTTCAATTTTTGAGAATTCCGATTGTGTCTTTTCAATTCTCGAGACGAAAATCGCTTGACGTGCTCTCTCCTTCTCCCTCCCTCCCTCCCTCTCCCTCTTTTTGACTTCCCTTCATTATTTTCCCCGCCGACGGTTGGAGCGGCGGTTGAGGTTTCAAAGCGCTGCTCAAGTCGTCGCATCATTAGGGCTCCTTTCCAGGGATTACATCCCGAGCCGTAATTTATAATCGATACGTTCGTTAGCGATCTTCTTCCTTCTTTCACTCTCTTTTATGATTTTTTTCCTTCCCACGAGCTATTGAAGCATCTAAATCCGCGAAATTAAAGATTTTCCTCGGCAGTAAGTAATCACGCGGGTAAACTACATTTATTTTTTTTTCCTAATCTGCGGAGTTATTTTCGGAGAGAAATAAAATCTGATTTACTGCGTGGCGGAAAAGGGATAATGACTTTAGTCCACAATTTTGGTTGGTGTATATATATCCTTGCATTGTTAGTTGAAAAAGCTTGAGAGCGGTGCAATGAATTTGATGGCTGGCGTGTTATGCCATGATTGAAGACGTGTTCCATGATGTTTGTATTCCCATCGACAACTGTATATAATGGGTCCTTGTTAATATCCATTGGTGTCAATTATCCTGGGCACCAAGAGGGCTTAAACGATACATTTGAAGCTTAATTTCAGTCGTAATGATGAATGCACGTTTCACAGATTGCTTTTAATTGAGTATTAGTGTTACGGTTTCATGCATGGCTATATATTTGTGGTTGAGAGGCAGAGTGGAATTAACATGAATAGATATACTTTTTCTGTATTTCATTTCACATATTTTACCTTGGTATAATAATTTAAAATTTTGCAGCTCTCATGAGAGGGCTACAAATTTGATATTTTCTGTCTCCTGTCTACGTTATTCACCAAGAGTAAGTCCGATGTCAGCCATTGTGGTCCCATAAGTAGTTTCTACATATGTCCTCCGCTGTGGAGTGTTTTCGAATTTAAAATTATCATTAGGTACTTCTGTCTGACGAAGTTTAATCCATTGTGTTTGTGTCGATTTCTATCGATAATAGGCAAGCTATTTAAATTTTGGAATTTTAATCTTTGAAATTCTTATGATAATAGGAGAAAGTTGTTATAGTCCTAATTGTTTTTTGATTTCGACAATTTTTTAAGTGGTTTCTATTCAAGTAAGCTTACCTTTGAGGGTTTGTCATTATACATATTCAGCTCTGGTACACTCTGGAAGCTTAGACTTAAAATTATGGCACTTAAAATGATTTCCTCGATGCAGATTTTTGCGTTTCTATATTCTTTCTCAGGAAGCTATTTAATTCACGAGGCCAGAAACATTATATTTCACTGCATTATGAATTCACTCCATAACCTACAATGATTTTATTTCCAAAATTATGAAGTTTTGAATAAAATGTACACAGCTTTAGAATTTTTTAAAAGAACGTTAATTAAAGGTTTATACATATGGAAAAATCCTGTTTTACTCATAATCTGGATGCGAAATCAATTGGGTTCGAGAACGTCTTCGGGGTGCTTCCTCTGTAGACAAAGTTCTATAATTTTTGCCAAAGCGGGCACTATAGATATCCTAGCGTCAAGAATGAACGCACTTTATTTTACTACTGGGTCTCCTTATTTTATTCCTATTGGTCTGAGGAATGAGGTCGTCGCTGCATGGCTGAGAAATGTGCTTCACCGCCCTGAACGCTCTCTATCGTACCTCCCCACACTGAATTAAAAGCACTGTGCACTCATGTGGGGGTGTGATCGGAGTGCGCGGGTGGTTAGGCATCGGGGGAGAGCTAGAATACGTCGATGATGACGACCATGATCGTCTAAGTCTTCCTATCACGATTTCTATTTGTACAATTAATTTGAGAGAACTCCAATCGGAGCACACAGTTCGTCGGATGAGGTCTTGCATCGCGTGGGCCCTTGGCTCATTTAGGCGCTTATTAGAGTAAGCCTATGCCAACGCTGTGTTCCTCTGCACTTCCGATTCCCCGAATAACTTTCCTCAACCCACCTATCCCAAATGACACAAATGACCCAAGTTGACGATCTTCTTCCCTTAATAACTACTGCTGCCTCATTATTTTGCGTGGTCCATCAGGGCGAAGACTGAGATAAAATAAATAAGCGTTTCTTTAATCAGAGATAGATTTCCCGAGCGTAGTGGTAATCTTTCATTTTCATTCGCTCTCCTCGTTTGCCTTTACCTCCTTTGTTCGTCTTCTTCTTCTTTAAATGACCTGCCGCCCAGCAGCATCCGTGTAAAAAGGGGTTTGTTGTGCCTATTTTCTTCTTACCGTCGCTAATTTTCCACCCCTCTTTTGCCGCAACCGTTTTAATATTTTTTCCACCATAAGTTTTGATCCTTTCATCTCTTGACCCGTTTTCTGTCTTTGTTTATTTTCCGACAATTTTTTACATGTGTATTAGATAACCTTCCAGTCACATTCCCATTCCCGCCCCCCAGAGATCCCTTGTTTAATCCTTGGTTTTTTTCACTGGACGGAAATTGTAAACCGCCATGTTATGACCCAAATATTTTACTTATTTCCTAATACTCAGTGTTAATTTCCTTTTTTTTACGCCACCTTCATTTCCTCTCCTTTCCTTCCTTTCTACTTGTTAATTTTTTTAATCAGAATACTTTTTTGATCCTTGTTTTTTTATTTTAATTTTCGTCGTAAATAGAGAAAAAAGTCGGAGGAAGAGGGATAGCAATTTTCGTCTGTGAAGTTTAGAAGACTTGAAAAATCGTTCTTATTTCCTATTGCGGCGGTTTCTCCTCCCAGACCACGAATTTCAGTATTAAACAATTTCTCAGGGTTCGCTAATTCTCCTTTCGACCCTTCCTATTGCCTCAGAAGTCCCTAAAATTGTTCCTCATACCACATATTAATCTCCCCGACCGTTTCGCTGTACTTTCATCCTTTCCTATTATTTGTCTGAATTCCTTCTTTCTGCTTAGTGTTATCCGCACATTTTGACGCTCGGTGCAATCTTTAATTTATTTTTTTAAACTCTTTCATCGGCCGGGATAATTGCAGCTTTTACCGGGTTTTGCTTTGGTGTTATTTTTCATTCAGGCGGCAAAAGCATCGCGGTTAAGTGCGCCGGAAAATGGCGTCGAGTAATCCGCAAGAGATAACACTGTATTTTTTCCTTGGTGGTGGCGATTTTACGGAATTATTATATCACTTACTACCCCGTTTTTTCCTCTACATGCCCGCATATTTTTGTGATATCTTCAATTTGTAAGGAAAGACTCTTTCTTCAATCCGCACGCACGCAAGGTAAATGCATCGCTTTTAGAATTAGCTCAACTTTTTTATTTAAGTTTGTGACCATGTTAAATTTAGAGGAAGCTAAGGAATAGTTCCTTGTGCACTCTAATGGAAATTTCTGTACAATGCACTCCAGAAGCTTCTGCTTTTGATGCGTCTTTGAAGAGCGTGTCATTGCTCCCTCTCCGAATGCTGGGTATGTAGTTTTAAATTATTCACAACTCTGTCTGTTTCTCCTCCAAAGTAACCCTAACGTAAGTCCTGCGCCGTAATATTTTCAATTCTACTTTTTTGTGAATGGAAAGTGTTACCTTAGTTCCATAGTTGTTCAACGCATTCGTACGTGCATTAGCGAAGTAGTTGGCTCTATGCTTTTCCGTCGAGGTGCAAAGAGGAAAAGTCGTTTGGTTCAATTTTATTTGTCATAAAAACATTTTTTAACTCTCATAGTCGTGCCAAAAATAAATGTTACTGGCATAGGCGTAAAATGGATAAAATCTTAAAATGGAAGACAGACTTTTCTGTGCGTATCGCCAGCATCATAATGTTCTAATTTAAATTACAAATTCAATTGTGGTGGTACTGTTAGATGATAACATTGATGGAGACTACTACAATTTTACAATAAATAAAAATTTACTCACGATCAGCTTCGAATAATTCTTATTATTATTAGGTAATCTACCGGTTATGGTAGGTGTTTGGATGGACACAACTATCACATAATTAACTTGCGGCTCCAAACAAAACCCAATCTACCAACGTAATCTTCATCAGGTTCCCCTTCATCCCTGTGAACTTCTTTTCTTTCTTCATCCCGTCCACCATCCCTATCCTGTTCCTGCCCTTTCCTCACTTGCCCAACATTCTCCCTTCTATTACCTTCTTTAACATCCCACTGCCGCTAAATACGCCTTTCATCCATTTTTCCTGCCACCATAGGATTTCTCCCAACAAACCCCTCTCCTCGCCCACCATCACCAGTACTTCCTAATTTGATTTCCTATCTTTTTATTGAATATTACTCTATTAGTGCATCTTCTTTAATATTTATTCGCTAAATGTTTATTATTTTTGGTTTTTGATAATGATTGTATGCAAACTCATACATGCACATATATAGGCATAACAAAGGCAGTGCGGAGTCCTGCAAGAATCACTTTTCAAGAATAAACATTAAATGTGGGCTATGGTTAAAGCGCCATTGCCGATATTTCATTTTCTTTCAAAATTTCGATGGTCTGCTGCGTTGAGTTTTTTTAGCGTCGTATGCACAGGTTCCTTCAGTATAATAAGTTTCAAAGTGATGTACGAGTCGTGCATTCTTTGTCAATATGCTTGCTGCTAACCACAGTGAATCCAAAAGTGAGTAGGATTCGAAGAACTATTATGTAAGCCATGCCAAGACTTGTGATTAAATATATATATTGAAAGCCTGCAATGTTTGAAACACTATGCTTTACATTTTTATTCTGCGTGTAATCTACTTGCGTGAAAGTATTCACCATTATTATTTTTACATTCGCAATTATTTTCCTCCGACATTGATTTTCAGGGGGCGGTATATAATAATTACTCACAGCAAAGTTAAGCTGCGAATGAAGTAAAATTTCCGAAACAAAATATTTCGTTCTGATGGATAACGGCGTTATTGTCTCCATGGCAACCGATACGTAAAATACTCATTCACATCCTAAATCCTTTACTGGAAAAGGATCTCTGGGCTTAAAAGTTGTAATCTTCCGTTCCGATGGATATATAGCCGGCGCTTTTTGTCGCTTAATATTTTTTATTTCCAAACGACTAAAATACCAATCGAGAGGTCGAAACTGTTTATGGTTTATCAACCGGCTCGTTGTTTTATTTATTCTTCATCGTTTTATTTTATCTGCATGTGCGATCTACCTCTCCTCGGCGCAATAAATTAACTCATCCCAGTGTTTAATGTTGTGTGCGCATAGGGCAATTACGTAGCAAGCATGCGCCACGCTTCAACCCCGTCATTTGTTTCCCTGGTTTTTCCTCCCCACACCTCTCTCCAGCCTCCCCTACCACAACACCCTCCCTCCACCCCCTTTGCTCCTCCCCATTTCCACCCACGACCAAAAAATCCCGTCCACCTCTGCCCAACCCCTCTCCCGTCCCCTCGCGGGTATTTTATTGCCATTCCTGTAACTCCCCTTCATTTATTTCCATTTTTCGATATTTCATTTTACTCGAGACCCCCCATACCCGGTCTGTTTGCAACGTCGCCTTAATTGCATAGGTTTTCTATTTCAGCATAGTGATGATAGTTGACGGTTCTACATTTGCATTGCAGAGTAGATTTTTTTGTTTTTTTTTCTTAACTCTCGCGATTTTTACATGCATTAACTTTATCCGCGAGGTGAATTTTTTTTGTGGACACTCATCATTTTTTCCATGCGTCGTCCAGCTCAGTTTTTTCATCACATATGACGACTTTGCATGAAAACGGCTTTTTCGCTTGTTAAAAAATGATATTTTTGAGAACTTACTAGGTCGCTTTGAAGAAATTATGCGGTTCTCTGAATTCTCTGCGCTGACCGAGCGATCACTCCGTACAGGTCTGTTTGAAAGCTATCGAGATCGCCACTTTTGTTTCCAAGATTTTTTGAAACCGTGAGGTGCCTTATTTGTGGCATATATTTTTTCTAAATTTTGGAAAGAAAAAATTGTAAACAAAATATTAGAACTACTCGAAGCTCGAGCATTTTTTAGCACCTAGCTTATGAAAACGTTGCAATCAATTGACATGATAATAGGTTGGTCTTTCATTTATTCGTCCCTCCTGATTGAGTATCGGTTCCAGACAGACAGGCTTTGGCTTACATATCAGTGTAAAGTTTAAAGGTCATAATTTCATTGGAGGTTTACATGGTCAACGTTAAGCGTAGGATTGGATTATAAAACGTGTTGCGTTCTCGCAATCCTAATGGTGATCGGAATGAACTCTCGTCGTCCTTTTCTTGTTTATTTTCACTTCATGCTCTGTTGATATGCATTATATTTTCAGTCTTTCCACTGCCTCTCTCAAAATTCTTGGGATAACATAAATAAAAACATCAATGCATATTTTTAGTTCATTTCTCACTGACGTTTAGGTTCATTTGGTTAATGAAATTTCTTTCCCATTTTCCAAAGGCAACGAGTGAAACTAGGAATGTTGTTTTGCGGTTTATTCATCTTATAACGTAAAACCTTGCTGTGATGACGAAATTTGATGATCCGAAACGAAGTACTTGAAGGGGTGCGCTGAAGATGGCAAAAATGAAAAGCCCGGTTCCTGTGCGACACAAATTTTTCAATAAAATCGATCAAAAATACCCATGTCACTGTTTTAACGCGAATGTCGAACAGTTGCAAGTCAATGTCTCATTGCCATCTTCTTTAATTTTTCCACTGGCGATTAACATAACGCACCAACGTTCATCGGTAAAAATATCCATATAAGAGCAATAGAAATGTGGTCGGTCTGCTTGGAAGATACAGCACTCTGATGGATTGTATTTACCGGCGTCTATGGGTGTTTACGACATATGTTACCCACTGTAATTGGAACCCGATATCTTCACCACTGGATTCGGTTCAAATTGGCATAGCCTTCAGCTAGAATGTAAAATTCTTGCGCCTGAAAGGAAAGGATGAATCTGGCCTCGTTATTCACACGCTTCTCCGATTTCTCCGCGGAATTTCTTCCTTTGGCCCATTGAAATGCGTTTCAAACATTAATGTTCTATGTAATTAGGCGATACTTGAAATGAAAAATACGAAAAAATGCTGTTTATTCTTCGTTGGATGGAATAGAAGTTCTCAACGGAGTTACTCTACACACGAAATGTAATTCTGTATTTTTCTTTCGTCTTTTACCATAATTCAACGACATCTTTCCGAACATATAACGCAATATACATGAGAAAATTTTCTCCTCCTTATCCAAATCGCTCAATTTTAACCAATACTCTCAAAGTCCGGCTCCCGCCAAAGTCTTAACATATTGTCCATATATTTTTTGTGAAATTTTCAACCTATTTTTAAAATACTGTACGGATGGCTGCATTCTTCCTGTTTACCTCTCTTGTCACTCGAAACATGACATTCTCTCCGAGGACATTATTGAATGTGAAACGTTAAGGTTCTCTTTCCAGGCCACTACGTATTCCCATTTCACAAAGCCTGATTCATGCGTCATTGTGTCCAGAACGCACTTAACCGGTACTAATTTCTTGTCATGACTATTGAAATCCAATTTTTATGCAAGGGATAAGGATTTTTTCCCTGTCTACCACGCCCATATATACACTGGCAAAAATATCTATCTTTTATGAAAGATTACGTTTATCATATGCTCATTAATCCTTAATATGCAGCGTTTAGATGTAATCAATGAATTCTCATTTATTAGAAATATTCAACTCATACTATTCTTAACATGATACTTATTCCGTTTGTTATTTAAACCACGAATAACAATTTCATTATTTGTTATGCGTTGAAGGATATTATTTTTCTTATTAGTTGGACCTTAGTGGTCCGGTGGTGTACAGTACGAGAATTCACCAAGAATATCTGCCTTCACTATAATGACTGCTACTGATAATAATTTGCACCAATTTGTCCTAATTACTCTCCAACACAATTTAGTTATCCTTATCGTGCCATAGTGATAATATGAAGTCGTTTGCTTTAGAGGGACACGGTGCCTTTCAAATTGCGATTTGTACTACAAATATGCCAAGTTTTACGGGAATTGGGTGTTCAACCCAACTAGATTTTTTTTAATTCACGTACTTAAAATTTATGTTCATTCATTGAGAATTTCTATTAAGAACAGATTAATTTTTCTACATAGTACAAGTTCTCCCGCCAAATTTGAATAAACGTGATGCAAAATTTATATTACTGCACTTGAAATAATGACAATGATTTGAAATATGGAGAATATCTTCTTAAAATTACGATGATTTTCCCCTTGTGAACAACTTAATTGGTTATTTTTTCCTTTTTGAATGGTGTCCTCATTCATATTGTTACTGTTTGATTTGAAGGCGACTGCGTAATGCTTTTATTCGTTCTGATGCGCATTAATGGCTTAACTTTCGTGAAAGGGCGTTTCAGCGTTTCATTTTGGCAATTATTATATTTCGCTGAATGTTGGCGCCAACGAGTCTAATTGCAGTGCCTCAAAATTTCTTTCTCGCCAGTAATCATTACTCCAAATAAGGATGCGTGCCGTGAGTCTACGGAATATTAACTTATCAACTTCGGCAAAGAGTTCGCCGCAGTGGAAACAATAATGTATATTCTAGTCGGCCGCCTGGCGGAAAGGGGGCGCTGTTGGCAACCCAGGGGTTTAAATAGTGTTGAGAGTGATCCGCGCTCAAATCCAGAAAATATTAAATATTCCGGCGACACCCTTCGGACTCTCGCGTAAATGATGAAGAATGCCAACGAAAGTACGTCACCTCGCGCTTCACGACCCATGGAACAGGATTCGACCCTCACGTGTCTCCGTGGAGAGGAGAAGGACGGGGGTTGGGGAGAAGGAGAGTATGGTTGAAAAAGCAAGCGATAATATTTCCCAGCGACGCTCTTCTGATTTCAGTGGTACTTCACCAAGGTTTTTATTTATTTTCTTTTTTATTTATATTTTGGGGCGCCTTAAAACACAAAGTGTACGGCGGTGAACCGTGGAGTTCATTGTTCGGAAGGTGCTAGACTAATTCCTCCGTCTATCTCCCATGCCTCTAGCTCTCTTTAGCCATCCGGAAATAAGGCCACTCATATGCCGGTCACGGAACGGGTCGGAACAGGGGTGGGTGGTTGGAAAGCTGGCGCGCGTCGTTTTTCCTTTGTTTCCATTGTAACCATTTTACTCTCTCTTTTGTTTTCCTCCGCCATTGACTATCCGTTTTGTTTTACTATTACCTGAGAAAAAAGTGGATTTTAGAAGGAATTCGACTCTTGTAACTCGGTACATACGAGTACAATCTCCCGCAATCAGTGCGTTCGGATGGTGGACTACGCAGTTCGAGTGAATAGTTTATCCCGGTCAAGGCGACTCATTTTTACTCTCTGAAATTGTTGCATTGTAATGAATACATTGCGTTCACATTGAGCTATTTTAATCAGGAGAATAAGCGTTCCTCGTCATAAAAAAATCCTAACGAGAACTTGAATAGAGAGAAGGAAAGTAATCCGTGGAAAATAAATAGTTTCATAAACACATGAATACTTTTTTCAGTGTTAAATAAGCGTAAAAACTATGTGAGCATGTGAAAACTATGAGTATGGTTCACTGAAACATTGCAAATGCGATGCAATTGGTGAAGTTTAAAGAGCGCCGGATGTCTCACTACTGATTTTTTTATTTTTCTAATTTATTCATATATACCCTGCAGGCATCGCTGGGTGTGCGGCAGGGGATGAATACTCACCAGAATAATTTTACACGAACATGATCCTACCGCGGTGGAACAATGTTATTAATTACTATCCCTATTGTTTGTGGAAAAAAGGACATCTTAAATCTATCTGTTATAAACTTAATCTCTCTAATGTTATTAGCATGATATCTCGTAACGTAGTACGATGGAAGTAATAATACATTTTCGACATCACCGCTAAAGAGACCTCCTTACATACCTCCATTCTCCCTTCCATTTTTATTATGATTGTTGTGATGTGCTGAAAATTTCTTGACAAGGAAATATCTCTAAAAACCAGTGCTCACCTCGTAGGAACTCTGGGATAGAAAAGGTGGGATATCTGAATTACGAGTGTGCACTCCGCTTTTACTGGACTACATCCCTATTTATCTTTTCAAACTTTGAGAAAATTTACGCTGTCCAAAATATTTCCCTCTTCTTTCTCATCGCATTACTTACAACACTTCTTTTTTATAATGATCAATCAATCAATCTTCTTCCTGGAAATGTTTCCCACGGCCATATTTCATACCTTCACATACATTTTTCTCACGCCAATTCCATATTTTTTCTACAAATCTAACAATTCTTTGTTTATTTCCCTGCTATTACGTGGTGCATTGAAAATATGCTGCATTAATCGTGGCGATTTTACACACGGATGTTGAATATTGCAGTAGTTATACTAAATAAATTCCGTCCAATCATCTCATCAATGAATTGAAGTGATTTTCATTAAGAATTGAACTCATCTTTAAAATGAAACTATGAATCGAATGGATCGAGCGTTTTCCTTAAAATAATGTTAAGCTATCCGCAGAATGTTTTTTGAATCCATAATTTCAATTTTCACAAATCCTTAAGAACTCACCTTCTCCATTCTTCTCCACACCCACATTTCAAAAGCCTCCAATCTACGTCTATCCTCCTGCTTCAGCGACCACGTTTCCGCGCCGTACATAGCTACGCTCCATATCAGAGTTTTTACGAGACAAGACTCGTAAAAACTCTGATATGGAGCGTAGCTATGTACGGCGCGGAAACGTGGACGCTGAAGCAGGAGGATAGACGTAGATTGGAGGCTTTTGAAATGTGGGTGTGGAGAAGAATGGAGAAGGTGAAATGGACCGAAAGGAAAACAAATGAGGAAGTACTAGAAATGGTGCGGGAGGAGAGGGGTTTGTTGAGAGAAATCCTATGGAGGCAGGAAAAATGGATGAAAGGCGTATTGAGCGGTAGTGGAATGTTGAAGAGGGTAATAGAGGGGAGAATGTTGGGCAAGCGAGGTAAGGGTAGGAACAGGATAGGGATGTTGGACGGGATGAAGGGAGGAAAGAAGTACACCGAGATGAAGAGGGAGCTGATATAGATTAGTTTGCTAGGTGGGGAGTCACAAAATGTTTATTTGATAGTTGTGTCCATCCAAAAACCTACTCTAACCGGTAGATTACCTAATAATAATTAAGAACTCAAGGAATTTCTTTAAAATTTTATTTTCTAAAAATATATCAAATGCATAGATAACTGCAAATTTGAAACTTTTTTCCATTCATTAGAGATAATACATCAATAAAATATTGATTTTAGGCGCGACCCCGAATGACTATTACAATCATTACGACACAAGGCAAGAATATATTTTTGTTCGTAATTATTTCTTACTTCAACTTGATACAGTCTTTATTCTTTCCTTGGAAAATCCATTTTCTTCTTTTTTTTACTCCGCATATTCTTTTTCAAATATAAAACATCTTTTTAATATTTGTAAAATATTTATTACGTATACATCTTAGTGCTTTTCTTTTGTACGTGGAGACTAGTTTAAAAATATTTCTGCTCTGTTTCTTTGAAAGTTTATCCGCAATTTTACTTTGTGTCAGATACAAAGGAAATGGTTATAATGGAAGAGAGTGGAAGAGCTGGGGCTTCTGTCACCAACTCACTTTGGTAATAACCTAAGTGTGGGGTTCCATTACGATCCTGAAAAGGATTTCAACACCCTCTCTCTTATATTTTTGCAATCATCTTTTGGTGGAATCGAATTACGTCACATTTTTTACTCTTACGGAGACGTCGCTGAGAAAAAAATGAATAGGTCTTGAGGTTGAGTAGTTATCCTTCTGAGATAGAATTGATTCTCTTTCCTTATCATCCCCTTCCCTCCACTCTTTAATCTGCTTTTCTTTGTGTAAAGACGACTGACTTTCTGTCCAAGTCACACCTGAAAGACCGGATTTCTCTCTCAAGGGAACTCTATTTAAAAAAAATTGAAGAGCGCGGCGCGGCGGCGAGGGTGAAAAGGAGGAGGAGGAAGGGTCTAGAGCCGGTTGGCAGACTGGTCAGGACTTGAGGCAGTTGGTTCATAGATGGCATTGCTGTAGTCTCCACCCTTCTAAAAAATGCTTGCCTCTTCCATTTCGTAATGGGTCATCACAGGACTGCTCTTTCTCCCTGACCCTCGCGTTCCCTTTAGGAGGAAAGTATCCCTTTGGAGATCTCCATTTGGACACACCAAGGGTTGAGTCACATTGTTAAAATGGGTGATGTCCATGAGATGTACATCATATCCTTCCTCCTTTTCAACATTTTTCGAATACAGAAACTCCTTCGCAAAGCAGGCAAGAAATAAATAGTTTTGATTATGTGATGGTCGTCATTAATTTCAGTTAACCCCTCGATTCTATGGAATTCTGTGGAAACTTTGTTCCATGAATATATCTGTTATAAATATTGTACATTTGATGGCTAATTTTACTTATCAATCATTTTTCTTCACTCGAGGAACGTAGACAACATTGATTCCATGTGCTTGAAATATTTTTGGGTTCACATTTAAACTCTACTCGCTCGGCAGAGTGAAAATCAAATTATAATATATGAATATTGATTGATTATGGATTTTAATGTGCTTGTCACCATATGAAACTGATTGAGCCGCTATTTGGTGGATTTTTCCATCGTACAGACTGATGAAATCACTGCAATTACGCAAATAAATCTTTATTTTTTACTTTCACGGCCATGCTTTCATCAGTGTGGCAACATCAGATGTTTTTCCGATGACGTCTGTGTCAGCAGTGATGCCAATGGTCATGGGAGTGGAAAATAAAGATTGATTCGCGGAATTACAGTGATTTCATTTACCTTTTTCCCGTACCTGAAACTTCCTACCGGAGTTATTCAAAGTGGTCCGCAGTATTGTTTTGATGAAAAGTGTTTGGTATTTCTACATCATGTTGAATTCATATAATAATCAAAGTAGCTATAATTTTATTCATTTTTAATTTTTTTAGGCATGCCTACATATATTACGAGTATAACATGGTTAGCGACTATTCCTTGCTTACACAAAGAGGACACATGCAATTCAGACACTTATTTCTGGTTAGTATTCCACGTGTTTCGGATGCCAAGGACAATATTTTCCTTGTTAATATATAAATATGGATTTTTTTATTGTTCGCCTCACGCCCAAAATAATATACTCTTTGAGTTCAAATTTTCTATAGACGTTCACAGGAACATTTTTTAACATATACGTATATTAAATTTATGATTTTAATCTTGGGTTTGAAGACATTGACATTAATGCTTTTCAATCTCGGTAAGTGGGAAAAAATAAAATTTTCTTCGCATAGCAATTTTCATTCACTCATTAAACATGAAATCATTCATCCGCCAGTATAGAACTCGGACAAAAATTCAGTTACTGCATGATGCTGTGGTGAGATGCCACGATGTTGGGTTTTGCTACATACAATGTATTGTCCCTAAAAATTTCCCATCAAGTTTCAACGGAAATTAGAAGGCATAATGAAAGCAAAAATCATTTGCATCGACTTACATAGGCTTCATTCCTGCATTACTGGGTTTTGCCCACCCAATCATGGAGGACATAAAGAAAAGCAATTCACCTTTAATAATATTCAATTTTCTTAATATAACTGCAAATATTATAACATAAATAAGAATGGACATAGGTAAGCGGTTCGTTAAAACTATACATTGAATCTGCGTAATAAGAATGTGGCTTGGACGAGAGGAGCAGCAGGGAGAAGGAAATGTTTAGGCGTTGGTCTTGTGGTGCTACAGAAGAATGACGAAAATCGAAATGATAGACAGAGTAACTCAGGGAGAAGTACGAGTTCGTGGTTCACTTGTTAAACGATTTCATTTCTTAACCTTCCCTTCGGTCGTTACTGTACATCGATAAACTAGGTACAGAAGTTGATGATTGATCCTTTAGTACACAGAAATTGAGCCTCAGCGCGCACTTCACAACTGGCAGAAGCAACTATTTTCTCTGAAATTGTTATCTGCAATCATCGGCAGGCAAATAACAACTGGATATTAAGAAATAAATTCCAAGAAACTGTGGGAGATGCCGCAACAGTAACATTAGACGGGGTCATTCGCTAATATGCATTTCCGTGTAACAATTTCAAAATGTATAAATTATTCGCCTTGACGGGGACTCGAACCCGGATCCCTCGATGTCCGGCCGAGTTATTTAGCCAGTTAAGCTATCAAGGCGTTCTCTTATACTCCCGGTCAAGGCGAATGATTTTTATACTCTGAAATTGTTTGTATTTAAATAAAATTTCTTCAGTGTGGATTCGGAAACAATCAACAAATGGCACTGCATGTGTACAACTTCGCTCTATTTAAAATGTTGATAAACGGTCCTTCCTTGTCGAATATGCTTCATAATTCAATCAGTGGAAAACGTTCGGAATATACTTGCAGGAATTAAAGGGAAGTTGATTGGACATATTCTGAGGCCACAATAATTTAACAAATAAATTGCGTCAATCTGGACACGTGAAGGAGAAGAATTAGTAAACGCCTAGACTGAACTACTGGAAGCAGGTAATAGAAAATGTTGTGGCAAGGAGCATATGTGATAACGCCCAGATTGCGAGGGAACAGGATAAATGTATTTCGTGAAGTTTTCTCGGTCTTCCACCGAGTCAGGGGTTCCATGTTGGCCGACGATTCAATGTCCGACTCGTGCATGGAAACGTCGGCCAACCTGGAACCCCTGACCCGATGGAAGACTCGAGAATCCTTCATGAAGCAAATACGCCGGGAAAGCACCAGATCTAACTTCAGGATAAATGTAGTTTGAAAAACTGCTGCAAACTAATCCTTGGATGTATGTACCATGTTTTAGGTTTGGAGCACGTGTTTTTTTACTATTACATTTTCAATAACTTTGTAAAAATTATTACTTCTTGTTCATGGAAAAGGAATATGAGTCAGGGGATGCCCGAAAAAAATGGCATTTTCACAGTTGGGGAAAATGATGAATTCTTTAAGTCTCATCGGTGTTATTTTATTGAGCCACCTAAATAGGGAGGAGCGTGGTAAATCTCCCGGGGTGAACTACAATGCCATACACATGCGCTTCGTCGACTAAACAAATGCTCCCGCGTGATTTTCGGCGTGGCGTTAGGGAAAATATTAATGATCTACATTCCGCCCTCTTCCTGGATTGGCAGGATAATCCCGAAGCATAGGCGGCTACTCGAAAATTGTCCCAAAATCCCATTGAAAAGAGATCATGGCAAAGAGAATCATGAGTTGAGGCTCTGTTGGTGACATTGCTTTCAATGGATGGAACCTATAGCACCAAATTATATCGAACCACCAGATATGGGTGGTGCGGTATTAATTAACTCTTCGGAGCTTCAACCCACATTCTTCCCTCCATACAGCACGTGTAATTAATTCAAGGTTTTTATTCATGGTTTTGAGCCCTTCTCATTCTGCCATTGGTAAAACGGCTCCTGCCTTTAATCATTTCTCGTTAGCATGTAGGCAGCTTATGCACTAATTACGTAGTTTTAGCTGCCTGCAGTGTAGCAAGAACTTATTATGCTTATATTTGATTTTTGTCTGGCAATATTACCTGATATGTGGGGTATAAAATAAGTAGTTTATATTTTTTAATATTCGGCATTTTTAGGGATTTTTTTGCGTGTATAGTCCTCCAATTATACGAAATATGTAAGTATTTATTTCAAAATATCGTATATTCACCTTCTTCTTACTCTTTTTAAGCAAAGAACATTTATCGTTTTATCCAAATGCGAAATCAGGTTTAATTGATACCTTGATTGCTATATCCTGCTTCAGTTCAATCACATTAAACATAAATTTCCATTACCTTTGTTAGAAAGACAGTAGTCGGTCTTACTAGCGCTCTGTGTCCTCGACAACCCATGCTGGTCCATTTGCTAACCACAAACCCATCTCAGCATCTCTGGTACATCATCCGTTATTATTGTCATGTAACACTTTGTGTGCATCAATTTTTTTCCAAATATGTCAAGCATTTTTAAAAAGTGAGGTTGCTGTAGTTGATTGGGTATTTGATAATCCCTCTAGTTCCTTCTATTTCTTCTCGGTGAAATTGGCACCTGCTATGAACTAAGACTTTTCCGTCTGCAGTTATTTACATTTTCACGCTTTTTAGTGGATGTTTTTTCCCTTTCTCTTTCATTATCACTGCTGGAGGAATAAATAGTTAAGTATAAAACTTTACACACCCCGAATGGTGCTTGCAACACCTGCCACAAACTTTTTTGATGAATTGCGTGGTAATTATGAAGATGTATTTGTGACCACTAATATTCACGGTATATCAAGTCAGGACATACATTTACGCCGTTAAATTTGGTGAAACTAAAACGCTTTTCCTGGAAAGGAATGATGATTGACAATGGCGATTTTCACCATTGTTGATTGCTAATTATCATTTTTCCCCATTTTGAAAATTTTCCAACAAGTTAAGGTTGAAAGTATATGTATCATTAAAACTCTTTTTTTTCTCAATTCATCATGAATCATATAATATTCATATTATAACATACACATAAGCATTGACTCCTCCGTTCCCTTGTGGATTACCGGTGACCGATTGCGGTTTTTGCAAGTCTTGTACGAGTTGATAAGATTTTTAAAAAATGTTTACATTATGCCGACTAAATTTTACTGAATTATGAACAAAGATATCTCAAATTGAATGAATGAAGAATATAACGCATTTTTTTCTTACATATATAACATTTTTGATGAAAGGATTGATATCATTGGATGATATTATTCACGGAACGCTGTTTCTTCGTTTTATTCTTTTTAAGTTACTCAGTTGGAGAGTATTTGTTTTTTTTATAATCGTCAGGCAAAGACATTCTCATGACCTGTCAAACTATTTTCTTAAAAAAATTGGATTAATCGCACCCAGGTGTTTCAAAATAAGATTTGAAGTTACCTGTAGATTCCGTTCCCGCCATTTAATCGTCATTATTTTTCTTGTAATGCGATTCCAAGCCGCAAGGCAACTAGTGAATAGCCTAAATTGATTCTAATTTTTATTTCTCACCTACCCTCCCTATTAAAATGTTCACTCGGATCACGATGGGGCTTAACCTGACCCGCGGTTGACCCTGCAATTCCCTCGAATTCTTTTCTCCCTCATGCCTCCATTCTCCGCTGACCTCCCCCACCCACTTCGGCCTCAAAACCCTCTCAATACCCTTTAAACCGCTTCATAGTCATTTATTCTCCGCGTCGCCGGGTATTATTAAGTGAAGGCTCGCCCTATATTTTAGGTATTCCTAAATACCTTCATCGGTATTACCTATCGGTATCACATATCGGGAAAAAAGCACTTTATTCTTGCTCGTCTTCTCATGCTTCTGATTCCCTTGCTCCTACGTAGTCCGGCTGCCCTATTTTGTCACCACCGTTTCCAAGGGACGAAGCGTTTCAAATCCCAATCTTTCTTTATTTTCACTCTTTACGTAAATTGCGTCCGAGCCATTTTTGGTGGCACAAGGGTTTAAATTAATGATTTAAAAATTTTTTTACACTATTCATTTCATCACGAAAGCCACAGGAAAAGACGAGTCCATTTTCTACTAATAACTTCAAATGAGGCGGGTATTTTCTTGAGACGGCAGTAATTTTTTTGCGAATACGAATCGCTTAATTGATAGTTGATTTTTTTACAGCTATCTTAACTATATCTGCCATGCCTCAAAAGTTATATTAAATTTTAGTTTTGGCTAATACTAACCTGGGCGATGCCGTAATTTTGCAGAGAGGTTTATATTTTCAATGCGATAATGATAAACCGTGATAGTGTACGATCCACCACGAAATCATATTGCTGACAGCGCTGCGTAGTTTATGCACAATTATGAATATGCCGTATTCAATTTCATAGCAATGGCTTTGGACAATATGGTGACATTTTCGGTTTTTATCTTTCAGATGCACTGCGTTTCAGGGTTAACTGTGAAGTTATTTAATATTTTGTTCAATCGAAGATTCTGCTGCGAGCATAACTATGGAGCGAATTCTTCACCCAGAAAATGCAAGGTAGTAAACTCCGAATGCTTAAGGCATTAGCTGGCATTCAAAAGTTGGTTATTTATATTCATATTTGATTATATGTTTTTGACATAAATTTTACTTTTCGCACCTTTATGCACGTTAAAAAAATAAGGAGAAATCAAAGGATAACGTTAAATATGGTAATCAACCGTCGATGTCTGAATCTTTATTAATTTGTAGTCCCGTGATGCTAATACGCATTTACCATGTTGCCAAAGGTTGGTTAGTTTTAAACATGTGGCCGGTAGGGTGACATAGAGCACGTCACAATTAGATCTGCTCCAGCTGCCAGTTCGTTGCAGGTTAACTTATGGCAGAAATTTGACGTTGCAAGCGTGCTGTTGAAAATTAACTCCCCATTAATTTCTACCGGGAAATTCGTGTCCCTGTTATCTGTCGATGAGTATTCATCATGAGTTTGAAACACCACGTCAAGTGTGTCGGTGTTTAGTTTGTGGAATTATTTGCGAGCGTGCCCGGATAACCGAATGTACCAACTGGAAGCTGAGGGAAAAATAAAATCGATTAATAATCACGCGCGTTACCGAAGCTAAAAACGTCGTTTCGCTTGTTTACAACCAACGGTTTTATTTATTTCCGTTGTCGTCTTTCTCCGGAAGAACCCCGGGGTGCCGTTTTAAATCTTCTAAATTGTCGCCTCCTGCTCCTGCCCCGGGGAATAGTGGCTCTCTCTGTTGCCTCTTCAAGTTCTTCCACGCTCCTGCTTTCCTTCATTTCTCGCCTCGAATGTTCGCACCTTCCAGTGTTTTGACTCCTTTTGTTTTCCATTCCAACATCCGCACTTTCCCTTTCTCATTCCCCTGCTCGTTCATTCGACCCTCTCTCTCTCTTTCTACCATCCCTTCTCACCTCTTTCCACTCCCACCCGCCCGCGCACTTCCATCTTTCTCCTCCTCGTTCCTTCCACTTCTCCTTCGCTAATCTCTCCCCTTATTTCCCGCTCCGGCTCAAGTTTATATAAAGTGGAAAATAGGGAGGAAGGGGGGCGAAAAAACGCTCCGAGGAGGTGGCGGAAAAAGTAAATCTCCCGGCCTTTCTCATCCTTCCCCCCTCTCCCAACTCAACCTCTCTTCCACCCTCGCTCTCCCCTCTCCCTCCCTCCCGTATCCTTATCCCGACTCCTCAAATCCCACGTTCCCTCACCTTACGCCTCACCACGTACCTTCACCCTCCCGCCTCCCCTTCGGCTGCCGCCCGCCCGGGTAAAGTGCGGGACGGTGAGTTGAAAACGCATACCTACCACCTACTCGTCGGAGCCAGAGAGGCGGCGGAATTGTTTTTTAATATCATTGCCATGAGTCTCTCACCCTTCCTCCAAATAACGAAACCTCCTCTCACTTTTTCCTACTCTACAATCCTCACATCGACCAACAACGGTTAGGCGTGTTTTATTGGGATCACGTGATCGGACCTTTTAAGAAGTTTATTTTTTAACCAAGCTCACTGCACGATCAGTGAAATACACGTGGTATTAGTTCTTATGAACACTGGTTCAGCGTTTGCTTCAATCGGTGTTTTCTTTTTTTAAATGCTCGTTCGTTTAGCAGAGATCGTACTGTATCATTTTTTGTGAAAAATGATTCGTTGCGCCGTTTTAATTCGGATGAACCAGGGATTTTACAATGTTAATTTAAACATTCACTCTCTTCACTTAAATTGCCAGCATACAATGTTTCATTAAAATTGGGGGTTTCTCGATGGGAGCTATGCGTTTTGTGTGTGCCTACATGGGTCTCCGAATTTCAATTATTGCACGACCTTTCTCTTCGATTTCCTAAATTATGGCTGATGTTTCGTTATACTAGTAATTCATTTACGCTGCATGACGGTATACTCTTACGTGGAAATCAGTATTACGTGTATTCTTTTAAGATTTGGTACTTAGGAAAATACTTAATGTGAATTGTTTGCTGTTTAATTCCTGCTTATCTTCATAGTGTACATCCGTGCAAGAATTGGTATGACCATTATTTCCATGTAGGTATGTTTGGAAATACTTTTTCAGAACTTATGTTTGTTTATTTCCCAGTCTTACTGATATTGGAGTTAATATTAAATAACTAATAGATAGAAGGATTAGGTGGTGTTTGCTTTTCTCCGTTGATATTATTAAAGTAATTTTGTTTTTTCTATAAAATAAGTGGTTGTTAGTTATATGTTTATAATATAATTAAATATGATTCTCCGCATCGACTGACGATTTCGGTCGTTTCTTACTCCCTCAATATCTAACAAAGTCACTGAAAAATCAATAAAATATTCATTTGTTTTTTGGAATTCAATATTTTCTTGGGCCATCAACAAAAAAATGGTGTGTAGTTTCCGATTGATTAGAATTTCAAAGAAAGGTTAAAAACGTATCGTAATGTAAATAGCGTTCAGCGTATATTAATAACTATGAGATCAACCATATCCATCGTCTACATAAAAACACCTAATAATTTGTAACGAAGAACTCCGCTTAAAATTCTGATCCTGTTGTTTCAAATCATAAAACTATGAGATAATCTTTTTCGAACCTAGTTTTCCTTTTTTTGCTATTTCAGCTTATGCTAGAAGATCTGGAGTATTTAATCTCTCCCGAAAATTATGGCGTGAGCTTCGCATGCATCTATTTCAATTTAATGACTTAAAGACGTTTGTTTCAATGAAACTCAAGACTATTCACTCCGACCGGAAGAGGCGGCGGAATCATAATAACTCCGCTTCTGTTAATTTCACTTTCATAAAATCGTCGTACTTAACCGAGATGTCGTTTCTGAGATCGGAAACGTTCCAGTCCCCTCATCTCTCTCTCTCCCTCCTCATTCCCACCAAATTCTCCCGTCTCAGATGATTAAGTAGCTTATCTTTTAATTTTCCGAGCGCTTTAACGCCTTTTGGAGAGCTTTTCATCCACTCTTCATTTTTACCTTCTTAGTTCTCCTCTTTCCCGCTCATTACACGGGCGCCGCGCTTTTTCTCTGTCACTTTAAGCAGTCCCCGAGTTCTCCTCGCCGCTGCTTTCTTTTGCACCCCCCACCCCCTTCCTATTCCCCCAAACTACCCCACACTCCCCCCCCCTCTCCTCTTTTTTCTTTCCCAGCCACTCCGTCCGTCCACCCTCTCCCCGCACACACACCTTCCATCACCCGTCCTTCATCCCCATCCTTCGCAACGTTCTCTGCCCAAGTTGCTCTCCCCGCCCTCTTTCCCTCTCGCCCCTCTTCGTACCTCTCTGCTCCCTCGTCGTGACACATTAAAGAAAAAAGGATTTTTACTCCATTTTTCCTTTCTCTTCTCTCTTTCTCTCTCTTCCATCCGCACTTTCTCTTTCCGCCCTCCATCCCCATGCGTTGTTTTCAGGAAGGTTCACCTCAATTAGCCAAGATCTGTTGAGGATTTCATTTGTTATCAGGAAAGAAAGAATCATGGGAGTCGAATGATCGAGCCCTATTGGCTGTTCATCATCACGCCTAGTACAGTCCATGTAGCATCTAACCGTTAGTAGACATTCAATTGTTCCATTCCATTGTTGATATTCCATGATTCTAGTCCTCTTTAACACTCAAAAAAATTCTTCTTAGAGGCACTCGTTTCGTTAAGCCACAAGTTGATGCTACAAGTGGTGATGACTCATCGCTACATTTCAAATCAATCCATAATGTAAGAACATCATTAATCCAATTATTGATGTTCTTACATTTACGTGGTTCCTGAAAGTAGCATTCAAGGCGCATGGTATGAGATCTTTGCGGCATTGGTTATTTTTTAACTGATCATGTGAATTAGAAGACGATTAAGGTTGATGACGTGCCACATTGAAACCTAGGACGTCCGTCTAATAAATATATGTGGAATTATAAAGTTTCTCTTTTCATTATGTTAAGTCGATTCCATGAAGTCACGCCCGAGACAACGAATTATTACTTCAGACCATTGAACTGGTTTTTAAGGTGAAGACCACGAAATATGCGCGGAAAAACAGCAGTTATTGAAGAAATTTTAACCTCGTTGACAGAATTTAAATCGTTTCACTGGCATTTTGAAAGAGGGTAATATATTTCCGGGTGCTATATAGCATATGTGAAATAGATTCCGCAGGAATTTGTTAATTAGTATACATAACTTGTCGAGATATTGTTAAGTTGAACTTGAAAGACTGAGCATAATTGTGATTTATTTTCTTTGTTGACTTACTTATTCGCTGTACTCAGTGCGTATAAGTTTATGTTGTAACATAATCTAAGATTTTATTACTATTTGAATGTTATTACTACTACAATTTAGATACTCTATGGCTCCGGAAGGGTGTTATTACTTGTCTCGCTAGTCATCTTAACTAGGAGTTCACTAGCCTCTAGGAAACTAGGAATCTCTAGGAAATCCATAGTGTCTATTTCAAGTGTTTTTCACTCAAATTTTTCGTCTATGGATAAAACTATGGAATGGTATAATCTTTACTCCTTTCGTGTGCCGATAAATCACATAAACGTATTTATGTTTACCTAATTTTCCTCATAGCACATCGCATCTTAAAGTATATTTTGTACTTCGTTATTCTCTGAGAAGATAATGAAAAATGACAGGATTTTGGGTAAACGACGCCAAGGTAAGGAATATATTGGAAATATTTGACCGAGTGAAGGGAGGTAGTAAGTTTCCGCAAATTTATATGCTTTAGTTAGGCAGAAAGATAAGGAAACGAAATCATTGCTCAGGGAATTACAGACGTAGTGTGATGATAGATAGGGAATGAGATTCTATGACAAGAAACGAGGTCAAAGAAAATCTCCAATGATAGGGGACTAATAAAAACATCATGTTGACGATAATGATCTAGGTCAGGCGAAATAATTGACGTATTCGAGGAATATCGTGGAAAAAGTGTACAAGGGCAATGAAAGGAGAGTTTTGTTAGGGGAAGGGAAGAAGATATGACAAAGAGGAGGAAGTTGATGATAGGGACCATGGGTAAATGCATAGAGGAAAAAAACTAAGAAATCTTTATTACGGAGCGATGCATTGTACGCCTCGGGAGCTCAGTCGTTGAGGCGAGAGAATTAGCGCACATGGAGGTTTTTTGAAATGTGAACGTGCAGAAGGGTGGAATAGGTGAAATGAGCGAAAAGAAAAAAAAAATTCTGAAGAGGGAGGAGAGAGGGTTTCTGAGAGAAATTTGTAGAAACAGGGAATATGGATGGAGGCCATACTGAGAGTCAATGCAATGTTGAAGGCTGTGATATAGAGTGGAAAACGTTAAATGAGGGAGGTAGGATGTCAGGAGAGAAAAAAGCATGTTGAATAGGGTGAATGGAGGCAAGAAGTTTGCTGTGGGGTAAGAATCAATTATTGTAACCCAGATCCTTTGAGTATTTATTTAATGTTGGGTTACATGGAGCTTGGAAAAATGTAGTAGTGCTTTTGTGTTGGACCCTCCAGGAATCTATACTGATCGGTAGACTACTATGAAAGATTTACCCTACCAATTGAATATATATATATATGCCACTGATTAACTCTTAATCCTGCATTCAATGGATTTTAAATTAACTTGAGCCCCATAATGAAGGGGATTTTTTTATATATATATATTCATTCAAATTGAAATAGAGATAAGGAAAATGGTAAAGGAACACATAGAAAGGACAAACACAAGAGAGGTGGGGATGGCGGATGTGAGCAGATCACGAATGTAAAAATATTTTCCTCGACCGGGACTTGAACACCGGATCTCTCCACTTGCCGGGCGGATGCTCTAACCACCTGAGCTATCGAGGAAGAGTACTTTTACATTGAAATCTGCGATCTTATAAAGCGCCAAAATGCTCCGAATCATTACCCAATACATATACATATAAAAACAATAATACAAATCTATTCACTCGGGATCTTCCTCGCTCTCAGTGGTTTCGGCTCTCACTCAAATTGACATTCCCTCTCTCGGTCTTACCTAAATGCACATATATATATATATATATATATTTGAACATTCGAACGATTAGTTTATTCATCGGTCGCAGTGCAAGGTCATGTCTGAATTAACTTGCAATATCTTAACCGAGGTTTCATTGAATTAATATTTAGCATTGGTCCAAAAGTGTTTGACTCATTGATCCCCGACAGGGAATTCCAATCTTGATAGATTGCCATCGGCGTGAAATTCCCAGTGAAAATTTACAATCCGCCCCACGTACATGCATTCCATTTGTTAGTATTTGATCGCATTTTCAGCGTACCTTTAAGTTGGGTATCTTTCATCCTTTCCCTCCGACCGATTACGCGGAGGTCCAATGTCCTGTGGATTCTACCGCTCTCGCCCTTAACCCCATGGATGGATTGCCACTGATTAACTCTTAATCCTGCATTCAATGGATTTTAAATTAACTTGAGCCCCATAATGAAGGGGATTTTTTTATATACATCAGCGCATGGGCTCAATCGTCCATCATTTTAGTTTTGGTCAGTCTCTCGCGTATCTATCTCCTCTTTGACCGCCCCTTAATCCTGTTGGACAGCCAACGTGCGTGCTTCTACGGTTATATCCTTTACAGTCGTTTGTCACATTCCACCCATATTTCGAGATATCACCTATTGGGTTCGTCACTAAGTAAAAATACTCACGATGATTACAATCAGTGCATGCAGTTAAATATCTTTGAGCATATATGAATCACGAACAAGTTTCGGAGCAGACGTGCCCGTACAACCTAAGTCCTCACTTGAGAATGAAAATATCTCAAAGCAATTCGAATAAGACCGTAGTGATATTTCCGAAATTCACTTCGTTTCACTCTCATAATTTTTTGCGCTCCCATTGATTTTTGTGCCGAATGGTTGTGGCATGGCATTGTGCGATTTGATTATTTACAAATGTTTCTGAGCGATGATTGTGGCAGAATTTGTGAAATTATATGGCAAATAAAAAATTATTAAAAAAATATTTTAAGGTTTTATAAGATGTTTGTGTTCAACAGAATTATGTATTTAGTTAATTTATTTCAATACTTTTCAGAGAAAGGATTACTGAATATACTACTATGTAGTGATACTGGTTAAATGTGTATATTATTATTATTAAAACTCACATGTACAGATAGACAATGTCAAGTCCCAGGTATTACACTTAAACTTGCCTTGGACAAGAAATTTCAAATCCAATCAATGTCCCAAAAGATAATAAATAAAATCACTCAGTAACAAAACAATAAACTTAAGAGAAAACTTCCAAACACCAATCTCTAACACAAAAAAAATCCCCATCTCATTAACATCAGTTTCCCAAGTCAACAAGAAAATTTAAAATCTTAGCTGTTACATGCAATTTTATGCAACACCTCAATCAAATTGTCACATAAATTGTTTACATCTTTTCTTAAATGTATTTAACCTGCAAAGAAAAGGACACGAATAGTTTTGCAGGCAAGGTGTTACAGTCAGCAATTGTTTTATAAAGAAATTAATTTTTTTATTCGTTCTTAGAGTCCGGCATTTTACCTTGAATTTGTGATTGTGCCTCTCAATAAGATTTGGATTTCCCGCCTCTTTCCTCTGTTCTGCCCAAGCTTTCTCTTCCTTCAGAATGATGATCATTCCACAAATTCGGCTTATTTTTCTTCTAATTTGTAAAGGTTCCCAGTCCAGCGCTTTTAACATTTCCGTCCCACTCTCCATTCTCCTTTTCTTCTCCCCCAGTTCATATATGTTGAAGCCTCGCAAAACTAAAAGATCGAAACCTGATCTAAACATTTCGTCGAGTTTCGAACCTTTTGGAAATTTTTTCAGTAAATATCGCTAGAAAAATTATTTCCTATGGGAAATACTTTACAGAAATCTAACACATCAAAATTCAAAACATTAAAGATGCACCAGAAGGCGCCAAAGGGTCGTGTGACAGGGTGAAGGGCATTACCTTTTCTCTATTATTAATTGACTTATGAAAAAAAATAAAAATATATGAACTTTCAGATGCTTAAAAAAGACTCGCATTGTAAAATACGTTCCTTTCAGGAAGTACGCGGTAGTGGTTACATATCTAATTTTGTTAATAGGAGTTAAATAAATTAAATATGTAAATGCGTGCGTGTGTGTTTCTGTATGTTTACGTATGTGTATATACGTACATACACACATAGGTATATATATATATATACGAATTACAATTCAGTATATATATATATATATATATATATATATATATATATATATATATATATATATATATATATATATATATATATGGACTACAACCTTGTCGTGGTGGAAGGGCTTGTGTATTCCGATAACCCCTAGAGCTGTGCTGGCGGGAGTAATAATAATTACTCCTGGAAGGGTCACGCATGCCAGATAGGTCGAAGGTTAGGAGCCGGACGAAAGCTAGTCCACGCAGCGTCTGTTCCTCAGTGAGGCGGCCATTAAGTGATGGTGTCAAGTTAAAAACACTATTAAGGAAGGCAACGGGAAACCACCTCCGTTATGATTCCCAATAATATAATGATGGGCACTATAGATAATATGAGTCCTGGCAACTACGGGACTCGGCCCAAGAGGCCGTGTGTCGTGCCCGGCAGCGGGAGAGGCAAGGCTTCCGCGGTCGTCATCCCACGAAACCCTTGCAGGGTAGAAATAACTGCAGCAGGACAGAAGACTCAGAAGAAGGCGAAAGTAGTTAAAATAGGAACCTGGAACGTATGACAATGTTGAGGAGAGGCAAATTAGAAAATATTAAGCAAGAGATGGAAAGAGGTAATATAGATGTTTTAGGTCTCTGCGAGGTGAGATGGAAGGATAGCGGGGATTACTGAAGTGACAATTATAGAGTGATATACAGCGGCGGGGACGAGAGCAAACGAGGGGTTGCCGTAATATTAAATAAAGGGGTAGAAAGAAGCGTAGTCAACATAAAGCAAGCGACAGATAGAATTTTACTCGTAGAGATTAAAGCAGAGCCGACGAACTTGGTCATTGTTCAGGTATACATGCCACCGAGAAACAACAAGGAGGAAGAAGTCGATAGGATGTATGATGAGTTAGAGGATATCATCGCGGGTGTTCCTGCAGGGAAACATTTGATAGTGATGGGGGATTGGAATGTGACGATAGGCGAAGGAAGAGATGGTGGTGAGGTGGGGGACTATGGGTTAGGCACAAGGAATGAACGCGGGGAGAAAGCAATTGAATTCTGCAAAAGACAGGGGTTAGTCATCACTAACACATGGTTTAGACACCACAAAAGGCGTAGGTATACATGGAAAATTCCAGGTGACTCAGAAAGGTATCAGTTAGATTATATTATGGTTAGGCACAGGTTTAGGAACAGTGTGATAAATTCGCACAGTTTCCCAGGAGCGGATGCGGACTCTGACCACAATTTAGTTGTTATGAAATGTAACGTCCGTTTCAAGAAGATGAGCAAAGGGCGGCGGGTTCGGAAATGGAATTTAGAAGCAGTGAACGGATAAACGAGGAAGGAGTATCAGCAGACTGTAGAGAAAATGATGGATGACGGTAAAGAACTGAGTACTGTCGAAGAAAAATGGGAATGTATCAAGAAAGGGATATTGGAAGCCGATAAAGACACTATAGGAACCGTTAACGGGAAAAGGATAAGGAAACCATGGGTCACGGATGAGATTATTGCAAAGATGGATGAGAGAAGAAAATGGAAAAATGTAAACACAGAGTTGGGCAAAATGAAGTACAAAGAGTTAAACAATAAATTGAGAAGGGCCACAAATAAAGCAAAGGAAGAATGGTGGAAAACGCAATGCGAGGATATGGAAGGTTTACAGAAGAAGGGTGAAATTGGTGCTCTATAATGCAAGGTTAAGTTATTATCGGGAAGTAAGAAGGCAAGATCCGTGCTAACAGTTAAAGATAAATGGGGTAAGATAATAGTTGATCCAGGAAAAATCCAAGAGAGATGGAAGGAATATATAGAAACACTGTATAATAAAGAACTTAGGCCGACAAGGTTAGACATAGAAAAGGAACATGACGTAGAAGAAGATAGCTTAGGTCCAGCCATACTCGACGATGAAATAGAAAGGGCATTAAAGGAGATGAAAGCAAATAAGGCTGTGGGGGTGGACAATATTCCTGTAGAAATGTTGAAATGGTTAGGGAAAGGTGGGAAGCAGGCCATATATGGACTGATTCGAAGTATCTATGAGGAAGGAATCTGGCCGGAAGATTTTGTGAGATCGGTGTTAGTTCCTATTCCAAAAAAGGCAAAGGCTTCGTCATGTGAGGACTATTATCCTACCCCATTTATCTTTAACTGTTAGCACAGATCTTGCTTTCTTACTTCCCGATAATAACTTAACCTTGCTGTATAGAGCACCAATTTCACCCTTCTTCTGTAAACTTTCCACATCCTCGCATTGCGTTTTCCACCATTCTTCTTTTGCTTTATTTGTGGCCCTTCTCAATTTATTGTTTAACTCTTTGTACTTCATTTTGCCTAACTCTGTGTTTACATTTTTCCATTTTCTTCTCTCATCCATCTTTGCAATCATCTCATCCGTTACCCATGGTTTCCTTATCCTTTTCCCGTTAACGGTTCCTATAGTGTCTTTAGCGGCTTCCAATATCCCTTTCTTGATACATTCTCTTTTTTCTTCGATAGTACTCGGTTCTTTATCGTCATCCATCATTTTCTCTACAGCCTGCTGATACTCCTTCCTCGTTAATCCATTTACTGCTTCTAAATTCCATTTCCTAACCCGCCGCCCTTGCCTTATCTTCTTTGAAACGAACATTACATTTCATAACAGCTAAATTGTGGTCAGAGTCCGCATCCGCTCCTGGGAAACTGTGCGAATTTATCACACTGTTCCTAAACCTGTGCCTAACCATAATATAATCTAACTGATACCTTTCTGAGTCACCTGGCATTTTTCATGTATACCTACGCCTTTTGTGGTGTCTAAACCATGTGTTAGTGATGACTAACCCCTGTCTCCTTCAGAATTCAATTGCTTTCTCCCCGCGTTCATTCCTCGTGCCTAACCCATAGTCCCCCACCTCACCACCATCTCTTCCTTCGCCTACCGTCGCATTCCAATCCCCCATCACTATCAAATGTATCCCTGCAGGAACACTCGCGATGATATCCTCTAACTCATCATACATCCTATCGACTTCTTCCTCCTTGTGGTTGCTCGGTGGCATGTATACCTGATATATATATATATATATATATATATATATATATATATATATATATATATATTATATTTATTTATTTATTTATTTTTACATATATAAATGAAAACAAATTTTTACGTTCCCTCTCAGTTAACCTTTATCTATTCCTTTCCATGTTTATCGCTGCGACTTTCATTTTTTTTACCTATGCGACGCTCTATTAAAAATAGATATCCTCCTCCATCGTTGGGATGTATAAGTGAGATCACTTGCGAGGACTCTGAGGAATCGCGTATTGTGGAGGGCGGAGGAGAGATGGAAATAGAAGGAGAAGAGGGAGGAGAAGCCCGGGAAATTAAGACGTTGGCGGAGGCCACATGAGAGTTCGAAGAGTGTGATGAATTTTACGGAGGTTTGATAGTTGCACCTCAAGAGCAGTGAAGTGGACCGCTGGAAGGAGATTCCATACAACTGCCTCGTTCATTTATTTACATTGGCCATTCAAACGCTAGCATAGCTTCAATGAGTATTCAAACAAATATATGCTAATTTGTATATAAGACATTTCTTTTATTTTTTATAAGTGTGAAACACTTCTTGAATGTTATTTTTAAAATCCAAAAAACATTTTTATTTTATGATTTTAAATAATTATTTCAAGAAATCCTGTCTATAAAACGTAGGCTTTTTGCTGCCTCTAACGAGTATTACCTTCTACATATTCTGTTTGTGAAATATATTTGTAATTTGAGACGTGTGTAGTGGGTCAGTGGGTTGATCCTTGGGACACCGCAATAGGGTCCAGGTTCGATTCTCGTCGATGACTCTGTTAACCCACGGCAACACATAAACTGTCTTATTTTTTGGATACTAGATCTTGAAAAACCTCAGGTGGTGCAGGGAAATGAACTTCTCTCCTACACCCCCCCCCCCCGGACCCTGTTGTTTGAATTTCGATCACCGTGGAGCTTATTATTCATCAGTTCCATCGCACTACGGTAGGCAAGATCATGTAAATAAAATTTGAAAGCTTAATTCTAGAACAAATACATTTAAGATGGCATTTTTCCCAGGAGTTACAAGGGATAAGAATAACGTTGTCCCACCGGATAGTCGGGAAACGTAATTTGAGTCATAAGTAGTATGACGTGTAATCACCTCTTTACACACGCGCTAGCTCTAGCTTGCAAAGTACTACACAATCTAATGTTGCATTGGGTGAGCTCTATCCTTACACCTATAAAAGCGACCGCGATGGTTATTGGGATAAAATGTACTCGGTGGGCGCGGGCTTCAAGGAATGCAAACAATAAAGTTGCGTCTACATGAAGGAAAATTTTAAAACTGGCAATTTTTATTAAAATCATGACCATTAAAGAATGTTTATGGCATGCTACCTTCCCTGAGTTTTAGATTGAAGAGTGTCTTCCTTTAAGATACATTTTAAAGAATATGCAGATGTACTTTCTCTTATGGAATCTGAATTGCGAGGAACACATTGTGATTTCTTTTTAAGAGTTTTCACAAAAATGTGAATTGCCTTGACAACGTATTAAGATTTATATTTTTAAAAAGTCATATTCACACTGGAATGAAATAATTGAAAAAACTTTCTGCGCGGGGGTTCCCCACTAATAAATCAATTATTAAACGCCAACCTTTTGTCAAATAATCAGCCGGGAAACATAAATTGGAGGAATAATTCTTAAAGTTTATTAAATGATAAATTCTTAATTCGGTAAAACATTGTGTGGTAGAAAAATAAATTCAATGTATCTCACTTTTTCAGTTTATTATTTACTTTCCAAAAGCTTCATTCAATGTTTTTTAAAGGTTTCATTCCCTCTTTAACTACATCGTATGGACTTTTTTAGAATCGCGGATAATTTGACAGTCGGTATTTATGTTTAGTCGTGGTACGAAAATAAATTTTTCATTTAAATCTTTACCATATTGAAACTACATCCACGATTTCCACTTGACAGAAGAGGTTTTTTTTCAATTTTTTAAGTTTTCGTTTCTCTTGAAGGAGGAACAGAGGGGAGGGAAGTAGGAGAGAGGTTAATGAGACCGTGGAGTATTGAGTATCTTGTTCGGATGCCTCGTATTCAGAACTAGTTTTCCTGCTTTCTCGGTACTTACCTTTAGCAGTGAAGAGCTCAACTGCTTCCTCCTTGTTCCCTAACTTTTATTTTCTTCCTTTCTGCCTCTCTAACCCCTCCCCCTTCGCTTAACCACCTCCTCCCTCCCCTCCGTCACTCACCTACTCTCCTCCCTTTATTGCCTTTTGCACTTCCTTCCCCCTTCTTCTTCCTTCCTGCCTCCGCTCTCTCCTCCTCCGGAACTCCGAGCACGCAACGCTCACACCTCGATAGTGTTGCTCTCACGTCTCGCTCTCGCCTATGGCGTCTGAAACTACTAGGACGGAACTCTTTTAGAACAGAGCCATAAAATTGATGATATACGGTTTACGTAAGTCACGCCAATCGTATGTTAAGGCATATATATATGAGAGGATGAACGGAGGAAAGAAGTACACAGAGATGAAGAGGGACCTGATGTAGATTAGGTTGCTGGATTGGCTTTTATTTGGAGTTACAAAATGTTTATTTGATATTTGTGTCCATCCAAAAACGTACCTTAACCGGTAGATTACCTAATAAAAAAAGAAATATATACTACACTACTGTACACTCCCATATATCTTTTTTTGTGTTTCATTTTGCTGTACCAACGTGTTGTATATATATATATATATATATATATATATATATATATATATATATATAATATTATGCATACATGTAATGTGTATGAAGTTAGCACTAGTGGACAAACACAAAAACACACAAAAAAGAAATAAACGCACAAGTTTTCGAATTTTCTGTGGTCCACACCACCTCCCTCAAGGAAGACAAAGAGAGCACTATACTAAAATCGTAAAAAAAAGCTAATGAACATGCACCTATTTATTTTGATGAGTTAGTTGAATTAAATAAAACAGTTTCTCGCGTAAGTTGGTGGAAAATCTTCATATTGACGTTTTTTTAAATAAAACCACTTTGCTTTTCCAAATAAACTTTTTATTCTCACGACCCAGGTTTCGTTTAGCATAACCTGATGTTATGAATTAGATACATTTGCTTGTAAACAATTCTCGAATGTTGCAAAACATTTTTAAAAATTGAAATGTTAGCATCATCAAAGCCCAACATCCACGTAAATCTTAGAGGCAATCGCAGAAATCTGAATCTTCTCCGTTTAATTATGCCTACTGCTGAATGAATGAATTTAATTCTATCACTGCCGTAAGATTGGTAACAGCTTCAACCCCTTAGGTGTATAGAGGATACGTAGCTGACACAAGACCGTAGACTTGGGGAGAATTAGTGAAGGGTGTCAGCTTTTATAATATTTATCCATTTATTTTGAAATAATAGAGAAGAATAATATTGGAATTCCACGGTGAAATTTATTCAAAGGGACTCTGGTTTCGTTGTGGTATAGCATGAACCTGATGATACCCTATATCAGCGTACCATTCTCGTGTTCAAAAAACTGCAATGCAGCATTCTAACGATAATCTTATTTATTTTTCCAAGGTGAAAGTATTTCATCTTGACAAAAGCGAAAACAATTATTTTTCTCGCACTTAAATTACTTCAAATTTTACTGTCTCGAGTTCATTACATTTGTTTACTAAGACTTCAGTGACCCAGCATAATATAACAGAACAAGTTAAAGGAGTCTATTAAAATTAATATGAAATTACCTTCTGCGAATGCTACGAGATTCCGAGACAATACAGTGAAGCATAGCACTCGTATCTCAACGTATGGAAAAGAATCTATTTTTCAATAAACATTCCAGGTGTACTGGTTGGTTATTTTATTTTTTACTATTACTATACCGCTCTTTCTACATACGTTCTTAAATAGTCCTTTTCAGCATAATTCACCAGCGGCAGGGAGGAAAAAACTTTCGTTATGAAAATGGCTAATGTAATAAACCACGTGACAGCATAAGTTGCTGATTTACATAGTATTTGTCATTAAAATCAGCAAACTTTGCCTTCGCAGCCCTGCATAATAGCATATGAATTGGAGAAAATATTTACGCACAAAAATCACGTTTAAAGGAGTCACACGGGGGGGGGGGTGGCGCTTAACCGATCACATTACCTTCATTAGGCGAAGAGAGTTGAGAGGCCCTGTAAGGAAGTGGTGTCTGTGTTGGATCAATGGTCAAGGGAGGAGAGGTGCAGCAGGGGGAGGAGAATGGCGGGGGTAGCAGTTAGGGAGGGGCGAGAGGGTAGGATGGGGCCAAAAGGGAGATAAGAGCGACGGGATTTGAGGGGAGGCTCGAAAGGAGAGGGTGGGGAGGGGGAAAAGATTTAAGGACCAGCTGGGAGGGAGGTAACGTGATCGAAAGCTGTGGAGGTCGCATGGGCCGCACTCATACCTGGAGCGATGAAGGACTTATTTAGGCATAATTACGTCTATACTCGAGTTTTCCCATGGACGCTTCTCCAGGATTATTCCAGGATGATTTCAAGTGTTTAACATGGATACGATTGTCGTAAGAATGGTTTTATAGTCGGGTAGTGTATTGTTATGGTTACTTGGTGAAGGCGGCGGATTTGGTCGAATGATGATGAATGCTTCTCATTTGGATGGAAAGAGTGGTGGTGCATTCGCCGATGCACGAGGGAAATTAATTTCTACATTGCGTCTTTTGGCATTCAGGTGATTTGCGAAAGAATTCCGGGTACAGATGAAGAGATCGTGGGTGAGAGCAGAGCGGTCGCCACGTGGGTGGTTGCACGGAGTACGGAGCGCGTGGTGTTGTGAAGGTCCAGGCGGATCTCAGGACGCCAGGCTCGAGGGGTACTTGGTTAAGAGGGATGATACGAATATTTTAATATTTAGAATAACATATTTTCAATAATACTTCGGATTTTGTAGAGGACCGGGAAATTCGTTGGTGGCTATATTGAAGTTTAACGAAATGCATTTCCATGTGATGGTGGAGTTTTACTCTTCTTATTTTTTCAAAACCTACCCGACATTGAATTTTTGGTGGAAGCCCGTCTTGCAAATTTGGTTCATTTTTATTCCCTTTGTCCGAATAACAACTCACTAGTTTGTCAGGATAATTAACCCTTGTTCTAATTTGGGTCTTCCTGCAGCATGTACACGTGTTTTCACGTTACTTAATAGATTTTTAAACACTATTTTTCCTTTTTCCCTTCCTCCTCCTCCTTTCTCCTCCTCACCTCCCTTATCACTTACCTTTCCTACTTGTTCTTGCACCCCCTGCCACATATCTTTTTGGTGGATCGCGGGGTATTTATGTCAAAGTTTTCACTGTGGATTGTTTCGGGTTTAGAAGTGTAATGTGAGGAGTGGGCGAACTATTGTGTTTTCCTTGAGAGGTGCATCCTTCGATCTACGTTTCTTAAGAGGTCATTTAAGCTCCTATTTCGTTTCTGTACGTCGGAGAGCATTTTTTACAAATAGGGAGGTAGCAGAGGGAAAATATGACGGAGCGTTTAGTGTTTATGGGTGCGAGATGTTAAAGTGGAAATATCGTCGGTGGTGGCGAGTTTTATGTGGACAGCGGTCATAATTGTACAGGGTAACCCGTGGGTCTAAAAAAGCTTCGGTTGAGTCAAAAGTGGGATAAGAGGAGAGCGAATCGTGCCTGAAGGAGGATGATACCATCTCTGTAGAGGAGAGTCTAGAGGGTGAGATTTTGTTGGACGGTTTACTCTAATCGGCCAAATACGGGGCCGTGCGAGTGTCCAATGTGGTGGTATTATTCCTTAGATAAAAATTATTAATTGTTAAATTATAAGACGAGAACTGCAGGAACGAGGTGGACGAGAGTGTACGTTGTAGAAGGAATTTGCTCGATGTTTTCCCAAAGAAAAACAAACAGATTAATGTATTAATGTTGAGATTTATGCATATATATATATATATATAGTATATATATGGATATATAGTATATATATGGATATATGTATATATGTATGTATATATATATATATATATATATATATATATATATATATATATATATATATATATATATGGATCATCAACAGAAGGATAGAGAGTAAGGCAAATGATTACTTGGGGGATGATGAGTTGTGTAGATTTCGAAAAAGCGTTTGATAGAGTACATTGGGAAAAATTGATGCGTGTATTGCAGAAAATAGGACTGGATTAGAGGGACAGGAGACTGATCCGCAAACTTGTACATGTCTCAGACTGCTCAGGTGCGAGTGAGGAATGGAGAGTCCGGATGGGCAGTTTTAGGAAGAGGGGTAAGGAAGGGTTGCCCATTGTCACCGGTGCTGTTCAACGTGTATGTGGAGGAAATGATTACAGAGGCATGGGAAGAACTGGAGGTAGGAATGAAAGTCGGAGGGGAATTCATAAAATCGGTTAGGTTTGCTGATGACCAAGCATTAGTTGCTCAGTCAGCAAAGGGGTTGCAAGCATTGCTGAGTGAATTGGAGGTTCAGTGCGATAAATATGGGATGAAAATCAATATTAATAAAACAAAGGTTATGCGATTTTCCAGAAAGAAAAAGGCTAAGCTAAATATTAAAATAGGCGGGGATAGAATAGGGCAGGTAGAACATTTACGTATCTCAGAAGTATTTTGGACCAATACGGTCAAAGTAGTAGGGACGTACGGAGAAGAATTGCGCCAGGCAAGGAGGCTTTCTCAAGGACGAGGGAGTTGATGACGGGGACGTTGAGTAGGGATGTTAAGACAAGACTCGTAAAAACTCTGATATGGAGCGTAGCTATGTACGTATGTACGGAAACGTGGTCACTGAAGCAGGAGGATAGACGTAGATTGGAGGCTTTTGAAATGTGGGTGTGGAAAAGAATGGAGAAGGTGAAATGGACCGAAAGGAAAACAAATGAGGAAGTACTAGAGATGGTGGGTGAAGAGAGGGGTTTGTCGAGAGAAATCCTATGGAGGCAGGAAAAATGGATGAAAGGCGTATTGAGCGGTAGTGGAATGTTGAAGAAGGTAATAAAGGGGAGAATGTTGGGCAAGCGAAGTAAGGGTAGGAACAGGATAGGGATTTTGGACGGGATGAAGGGAGGAAAGAAGTACAAAGAGATGAAGAGGGACCTGATATAGATTAGTTTACTAAGTGGGGAGTCACAAGATGTTTATATATATATATATATATATATATATATATATATATATATATATATATATATAATATTATTAGGTATACTACCGGTTAAGGTAGGTTTTTTTGAATGGACACGACTATCAAGTAAACATTTTGTAACTCAAAACAAAACCCAATCCAGCAAACTAATCTGCATCAGGTCCCTCTTCATCATATATATGGAAATATACACACACACACACACACACACACACACACACACACACACACACACATATATATATATATATATATATATATATATATATATATATATATATATATATATATATATATATTTTTGGAAAGCACAATAGATCACAGAATAAAACAGATAAGACATAAAATAACACATTGTAGATTATTTGAGCTTTCGGCCTACTCCGAGGCCTTCTTCAGCTCTGACTGGCCTGACTGACAGAAGTCTGACCTGAAGAAGGCCTCGGAGTAGGGGAGTAGGCTGAAAGCTCAAATAATCTACAATGTGTTATTTTACGTCTTATCTAAAGAAGAGATGAGCCACATTGGCCAGATACACATTCAAATACGAAGTTCCGCCATACGGCGCACAAATATTCATTCAAACATAGAAATAGGTATAAGAAAAATATACATGTATATATATACATATATATATATATATATATATATATAACTTAGACAATAACACACAGCACGAGAACACATAAAAAGAACACTCACAATAATATCTTGATAATTTCGACGGACTCGAGCTCCGTCTTCTTCGGAAAATAAGATATGACTGAGGAAAAGGGTACGTGGTGCAGAGAGAGTAGGGGACGACGGAGAGGGGAAAAATAGGTAGGGGGAAGGGGTGAAGGAGGGGTATATGGAGGGGGAGAAAGCGGAGTGGAGAACAGGTGGGGGGAGAGGGGTGAAGGGGGAGGTTATGGAGGGGGAAAGGGAGGCCAGAGGGGAGCGGAGATGGAATAAGGAGGATGCGGTAATAGTAACAAGCGACACAGAGAACTAACAATTCATCCACAGATACCACAACACCCATGACAAAGGCATCAACTCACCAAGTCATCATAAGGGCTTGACAAGTCAAAACCCAGGACAAGGATGACAAAATGTATGCGGATGAATAAATTGTCCCACCACCTCGCAAGAAACAAATCCACCTCCATCCACCCCAGCCCCATCCCCCCACTTAGTGAACGACATTGAGACCCGGATGTTGATAGGCTTTACACATCCATATAAATGCCAATTCCATTGTTTTTAATTTTATAGGGTTATCGGATGGGGGAAGGGATTCTAGCACGGAAACATTGTAGCAGTGGTTGAAGGGGGTGTTGTGGTGGGAGGCATGTTTTGGGATGGGAAGACCCGCGGACGGGGAAGAGGGATTACATGAGGCGCGATGATTGTTCACCCTGAGGGTCAGGGGTGTAGAGCACTGGCCTATATAAAATACCGGGCAGAGTTTGCAAGTCAGAAGATAGATTACATTCTGAGATGTGCATGAGGAGTGGGGGAAGGGCGGGAGAGAGTTAAAAGGTGGGATGGAGAAGGGTGGAGTGGTGAAAATAGGACAAGTTTTGCATCTTGCTCGCAAGCACGGAGTGGGTGTGATTCTGAGGGTGGGAGGGGATCTGGAAAGAGGCTTGGTGGATTTGAGGAGATCTGATAGGTTGGCGGGCCGTTTGAAGGTAACAGAAGGGCATTTAGGAAGAAGGTTGGACGAAACGTTGTGATTTTTGAGGATGGGGTACAGGTCTTTGAGGATGAATTTAAGGGACTGGATGCCAGGGAAGTAGGTGGTGCATATTGAGAGAGGGTGGGAGTCTGTGATTGAAGGAGGTTTGGGGGTGTAGGATTGTTTTCGGATTTTTTTGTGAAGGAGAGAATCTGGGTATCCCCGTTGGAGGAGGGAATAGTGAAGGTTGTTGAGGTATTTGTTGAGGGATTCGGGATGGTTGCAAATTCGGTGCCCGCGGATAGAGAGGGAGTAATGGAGGGAGCGTTTGGTGTGGTAGGGGTGGCAGCTGTAAAAATGAAGGTATTGTTTTTTGTTAGTAGGTTTAGTATGTACGGAGGTTAGAAATTTGTTGTTAGTTAGGGAAGTATTTATATCAAGGAAAGTGATCTGTGATGATGAGATGTTGGAAGTGAAAGAAAGAGATGAGGAATCAGTAAGTTGGGAGATGAAGGAATTGAGGGAGTCTATGTTATGTGGCCAGAGTAGAAAGATGTCATCAATGTACCGAAGCCACAGAAGGGGTTTCAGAGGGTAACTGGAAAGGAACTTCTCTTCCAGGACACCGAGGTGGAAGTTAGCGAATGACGGGCTGAATCTACTTCCCATGGCACAGCCCTTGATTTGGAGGTAAAAATTGTCATTAAAAGAAAAAGAGTTACGGGTGAGGATGATGTTAGAAAGGTCAATGAGAAAATCGGTGCTTGGAGTTTGAGGGCTAGGGCGTTTGGAGAGGAAGTGGCGTAGGGAAGCAAGACCTTCTTCGTGAGGAATTGAGGTGTATAGGGATGTGACGTCAATTGTGGCCATAATGATCTTGGTGTCAGAAGGGAGGGAAATTGAGTGGAGCAGATTGAGGAAGTGGTAGGTATCTTTGACATAGGAGGGTAACGAGTGAACTAAAGGTTGGATATAGTGGTCGACGAAGGCGGAAATTCTTTCGGTCGGGGAGTTGCGGGAGGAGACTATAGGCCGCCCTGGGTTTTCGGGTTTGTGGATCTTGGGGAGGATATAGAAGTGGGGGGTGTTTGAATGGGAAGGTGAAAGGAGGGAGATGTCACTGGGGGATAGGTTTTCATTAGGGCCGTTTTCGCGGAGGAAAGCGATAATATCGTCTTGGAATGCAGGGTTAAGATTAGCCGGAATATTTTTATACGAAGAAGTGTCTGCGAGTAGTCTGTAGCTTCTTTTAGGTAATCAGTGGTGTTTAAGACTACCACTGTTGAGCTCTGGTCAGCGGAGGTGATGACCAGGTTGGGATTTTTATTAGTTTTCTCAATTCGGATTCTTCTGCAGGGGAGAGTTATATATATATATATATATATATATATATATATATATATATATATATATATATATATATATATATACATACACTTTGTTATAAGATAATCACCGGTTAAGGTAGGTTTTGGATGGACACAATTTATATATAAAAAAGAGAGAGAGAGATTAAAGTACACATACTCGTAAAAGAATTTATTTATATAGTTGTTTACAACAAATAATTATTATTAGCAAACTTGCTTGACTGAAGTCATTCAAATGGTTACGCAGCTGCGTGTTTTTTCCTTCCCTCTGTCATCCACTTTTTACGAATGCATTAAGGATCTACCTAATATATACATCTCCTCTAACCTTCCGATGCCACGCCTTCCTCTCTCTGTCTCCTCAAAGGCCTTACCCTTCCTCTTCCCTAGTGTCCCCTCACGATACACCACAGCCAGTTCCCTCCTTCCACCCACCCTCAAATCCCGCTCCCAGCCTCCTCTCTACCCCCAACGTTTCCTTCCCCAAAGTCCCTCGCCTCCTCCCTCGGCCGGGCGGTCATTTTATCTCGCCCTATCAATCTCCGCTTCCTCAGTCCTTTTCGCCCCATCGTGCCCCCTCCTCCCCCTCCCCCCTCTCTCTCTCTCACGACTGCTGCTGGCTGAAGCAGCGTCCCACACAAACCCCTACGCACGCACGTTTCTACCCGTGTGTGTGTGTGTGTTAGTGTGCGCCTCATCCACTAAATCTTCTCTCCTCCATCCTTCCACGCTAAACCCTCCAGACATCCCCGCACCCTCTTCTCTGCTCCACCCTTGCAAAATCCTCCCGGGCCATCAATTCTCCAAACCCCGGCGTTGTTGCCAATTTGACTGTTTATGCACGTCGCCAGATTTTAGCAACACTATTCTTTCAGCTTCTCCCTATCCCTGCGGTGAGTTCGGTTTGGGATTTGTAAGTTTAGGAAAAAATTTAACCCAGGTCGTGGGTTTGCTCGGGTTACTCTTGCTATTGGTAATCCGGTCACTTTTAATGCATATGGGAGAGTTAACCCTGGAAAGAATTTAAGGTTAGGTTTTCAGTGCGGTTGACAGTAGTTTAAAGGATTCACATTATTTCACGGAAAAACGTGTGAATGATAATTAGGTGTCCTTTTACTAGTCTGAATTGCGTTTCATTTTTAGACATTAATCATGTGTGCCAACTGAATTGGTTAAAGAGTGTGAGTTGATATTATAATCTGACATCCAATTACTTATTGGGTATTTTTATTAAAATTTGAAAAGCCACACTTACGGAGACGTTGGTCGAAGGCCTCAGTTCAAGGGGGTCGATGTCGATGCATGCTACGTGCAATAGATTAAACGTATCCCTCAACTGAGATTTAAAAAGAATAAGACTATCTTTGCAAGCACGTTTCCTCGTCTTTACTTCCCTCAACTATATCCGGAATTATTGATAACAATCATTATTATTTTGATCAATACGAAGGTGCGAGTATCCTATGTCGTCCAGTGAATTTTTAGTTTCCTTGAACAACCTTTGTGCGCCATGTAGTGCATGTATATTACGAACTTAGGACGAGTCCTCTAACATCTTTTTCATCCCATTTTAGAAACATTCAATCATTTTTTTTAATTAGGGAACATTAATTTCGATATACCTTTTCTTCTTCGGTTTTTTAAATTTTGCTTTCATATTCACCCATCGCATTTGATCCTATATAGCTTTCACGACGTTATCACCGTTGATGTGTAAACACTGTATTTCCGCATGAGGAACACTTGGATGAATGTAATTAAAAAGATATTTTGCGATAAATGCTTTTATGGGAGGGGTCTATTATCAAGAAATGCTATTCAGATGCGTTACGAAATTAAATATGTAGAAAATAATATCATAATTCGGTAGTATACCGGTTGTAAGGAAGATTGCGTACACAGTTCAATCCCTCTTTTTTAAGCGTGGCCTAACAATTCAACAAAATTTGACAACCCTGATTGCAATAAACTATTGTTTTTATATATTATAACTCCTTTCATGGGGTTTAATAACCATATTCTTTCCCGGCCATTTTCTTTTTTGCCTAAGGTAATCATAGATATCGCATCTTCCATATTCCATTGCCAATCAGAATGCACAGCCTCCATTTTTCCTTCCTCCTTTGGATTTCTCTCAACAAATATCTCTCCTTCACCATAATGCCTAGTCACACTCACAACACCCTCTTTCCCCAACCTCCATCCTCAGTACTTCTTCCTTTGTTTTCACATTCGCCCAATTTGCCTTTAACATCCTTCTCCATCCTCTCATCTTTAAAGTATCTCCATCTCCATCCTCTCATCTCGCTCGAAATACCAAGTTTCCGAGCCGTACAAAATAAGTTTCAACACCCAAATTTTCATCAGTCATCAAATTCTCCCCGTCATCAATTTCCTTTCTCTTCTCAAAGCTACTTCGCTTAACGCAATTCTTCTTCGCAAACCCTTACTACTCTGATCATCTTGGTCCAAGATTCTTCCAAGGTATGCTGCATCTGCTATGAGCAGTAGATCCAAATCCCTTTCATGTAACGATTTCTCATCATTTCCAAATTTTCCTCTTTCAGTATGAACCCCTAATTATCATTCAGAATGATGTTATCATCTAAGATCAGATTGAAGATTCATAATTCGTTTAATTTTATTATGAGCCAATATTCAAAGGTCCGTGACAAGAAAAGTAACCCTTTCGAGTATAATTCGTCTACGGGTCTGTTACTTTGTGTTTAAGATAGGTAGGTATGACGGAAAGGCAAATAGAGATATCATATACTATATACTAGGGAACCCATAGTTGTCAAGGAAACAATGGCCCATTTAAATGTTGGTATAGCCAAAGTGTTTTAAACCTGGCTGGGGCAGTAATATGTTTCGTATATATATTCAATCGACAAGATCAGTTGATAAAATCAGCTGCGATTATTTATCCATTTCTGTATGGAATCGTCATTGATTAAAAAGCAACGTACGCCATATATAACTCTGGAGGAAAACCCTAAAAATATTGCAACCTTTTTCTGAAATAATATGATTCGGCGGCGGGTTGCTTGAATCTTTTTTTCTTGAAGAATGTTAGAAAAATAGTGCGGAAGACAGAGAGTTAGAATGTTTTTGACCCATTGAATGAGAGTTGGGAATGAAATGTATTGCTGAGAGCGTTGTTCAGAGGTGAGGTCACTCCTCGCCCACCGGTGTGACCCTTCGCCTACACGATTGGGCCTTAACAGTCGTTCGCTTCATTTTCTCTGGTCGCGTTCCCCTTCACGCCTTGAATTATATGCCCACACCTACAGGTCTCCTATTCACCAATCCCTTCCATTAATCTTCATCGTTTCCTGTGGCTTCCTCCCCTCATCTCCCTTCATTCTCCTTTCGTTAGTGCCTACGAACCGACGATTTTATGAGATTCTTTTTACCCGCGAATTTTTTTTTGGACCGGAGCTGATTCTCAATTCGTCAAGATCAAGGCTCATGCCGCCAAAAAACCCTGAGGAGTAAATCCTTCATCGGAACTACTCACGCATCTGTGGGAAATTTCAAATGCAAGCCGAAACGGTAATAGGCCCGGTATAAATATCCAGAATATCCATAGATTTTTGGGGTCGTGCTTGGCTTCAAAGATGCAATTTCTTGAACTTTTAAAAATACGATATGTTTAAACAATTTTCGGACATGTATTTATCTTTTAAATTTTCTTTAAGTTCTTAAATCTTGTCTAAATATTCATATAAATTAATATATTATCAATTATTAGGTAGATGTGGCAATCAAGTGTATAGTGTTGAACTACTGACCGGAGGCCCAGGGTTCGATTACCGGGAACGCTTCAGGATATCCTCAGTTTTACACAACTCGTTTGGTTTTTTCGGTTACTCAACCTGCCTGGAAAACCGTATTCGACACAGGGAAAGGAACTGGCCCTAAGTACTGGGTGAACTCTATCTTCAGCTATCTTCACCGACCTTCGGGATAAAAAATGCTTTTTTACTATCATCGATTCGCTACTTTTGTTGCTTGCGCGGTTCTCCTTTCGTTAGGTCAATGCTTTCCTTCTTCTCTGTCTACTTTTCCGGCTGAAGGCAGACATTCTGAGGATTTGTTGTATTTATTAATTACGTGTCAATCACAAGCATGGTTAATTAATGAGAATATAATATTATTATTATTTGAAGTAATATGCCAGTTAATGTGGGTTTTGATGGATGCAAGACGTCAGATTTTCTACATTTCTGAGCCCCACGCAGCAACACAGCGATTAATTACTCTAACCTTCATCATAATGAGTGCCTATAATTGCGTATGCGTCCTTTCTGCCTTCCTTCATTTCTCCCCACTTGCCTATTCTTCCCTTGCGTCTACTCATTGTGCTATCTTTTGCCATTGGTCTTCAACAGTCCAAAGTCACGCAATGTGCCATTTTTCTTGTCTTCTTTGAATATTTACCCCAATAATCTATTGACGTTTTTCAATTAAACAACTTTGCTTTTCCACATAGCATTTTATTCTCACGTCCCAGATTTCGTTACAGTATAACATCATCAGGTGATGATGTATACTATACATCACGTGATGATGTTGTGCTATATATCACATCATTTGACCTGATGATGTTATTCTGTAACGAAACCTGGGTCGTGAGAATAAAAATTTGGTGTGGGAATGCAAAATGGTTTAATTGAAAAACGTCAATATGAAGATTGTTCACCAAGTTACGCCAGAAACTGTTTTATTTCGCAATAATCTAATTTATTCCACCATTATGTTTAATATTTCTTCGCTGACTTCTCTCTGTTTGCACTGGTTCCATACTCTTCCAAGTCAACATCTGGAAAGCCTATGGTTATCATTTTGCCATTAAATTTTTCACACCTTGGAATCAATAAAACAAGTATTCATAAAAACACAGTGAATAATTATTCAAGATCATTCAGCCATTGCATTGTACCTGCAAATTAAAGTACCTTTCATTATCACAATTATTTTTTGTACCAGTCGGGTGGTGCACGGGGAATGCGAATGATGATAAACAATGTTCTCAGGTCATATTTCATTCAAACTCAAGAAAAGAAAAGGAGTACGGTTTGGTGACACAGAAAAGTAGAATTTCATGCCCGCAATCATGTAGGTTATTTAGTTCGACTTTCATTCAAGACCTAGGGACATTATAAATGGGTCAGACCAGACCTTAGACCTTTCGTCCAAGGTGGGTCGATTAGTTCTGGGATTTCTTCACATGTCGTGAAGACAGAACATAAAATGTATTCTTCACTCTGGAGCAAGGCCAAGATTTGAGAGCGTAACCATTTCCACGCAAATTCAATAGCCATTCAAAAATTTCCTATCTGCACATAACATTTTGTCATAGCTCCTGTTATGGTGCTATTTTCATTTGACTGACCTCGCTAAACTTACCATATTAAAATATACATTAAAATTGAAATAAAGGCCGTCTTTTTTAAATGACCTTTTTCACAGTTATGGAAAATGTGATATATGGATATGGATACATGCATAAATAGTTCCAAATTTCTGATAAGTTTTGAAACTGTCAAGTTATAATCGATATTACCATAAAATGAGTAAATGTGATCCATAAAACGTTCCTTTATCATTTTTAGTTCGATATATAACTGATGATAGTGACGTGGTATACCACTGGGTCAAGATCTGAGCTACTGACCTGAGTGGCCGATTTCGATTCCCGATCACGTCTCCGGGTACTCTCAGCTTCATTCAAACTTTTTTTGGGAATACTAGAACTTCCTGAAAAACCATAGAGTTGCGGACTCCCCTTATGAGTGCATTCCACACGCCATTAGGCTCAGTAATAGGTGAACTCTAGATTTACCTATCAAATGCATGCATCTCAAAGTTGGATCCATCTCGAATGCATGCTTCTCCAAGTATGGTTATATTTGAGGGTGCTAATATTACAAATCCAAAAAAGGAAATAAGCCAATATCTACCAATGATCCCCAAAAACTAAATGTTCAATTTGATCACCTTACCAATAAAATATGCCTTCTTCACGGCTTTCACGGTAATATATAGAGGCTCGGTTGTACTAGCCGTGCTAATCAATGATTTATTGGTCAAGTTCTGGTAGTGCTTCTTGACTCCTTTATGTTACTCAGTAGTGGGTTTCTGATTTTCTACGCGATATTTCAATAGCACGTGCATGGACGTTTAAGATATCCCCCTCCGATGACCTTATATAAAATGCTCACTGATCCAATTCATACGAAGATATCTTCGTAATTATTTCATGTTTTGCGGTTTAACATTTAATTTCAAAGCCTTCGTGGAAAAATCTTTTTTTCCTCCCTCGTTTGAAACGATTTCCGTCGCACGTCGATTTCTCTTTCCATTAGGAACTTTTGCATTCAGGAATTATCTTACAGATATCTCTCTAAAACTGGTCCAATTGTGAGATTGTTCCACAACGTGCGCTATCTTTTAGCAAAATACCGAACAATAACCCTCCTTTGTGTTTTACGCTTTTGTTGGGCCGCCGGGATGATTCGCCCAAAATGTCTCTTCCACCGGAAAAAAAATTATCAGATTGTATTACATGCATGCAAGGTTTTACAATCTGTGACATATCAGGACCAAGGCTTCATTTCGGCAAGCGGTGGAGACACATTTCTTTTTTTTTAACTATTAAACAGCGGCTGGAATAAATGTACCCGGTTTGTTTTCTCATAATATGTTATTTCATGGAGTATACATGTACGTATATCTGTAATCTATCAATCAATCTACCCTGTGCTTAAACGTAATATCATAAATTTGAATTAATTTTAGCGTATTAATTTTTTTGCTTTATTTTATTTGTACCTATACCCTGCAAGCCACCGCCAGGGTGTGTGGGAACACTTTTTTCTGCTTCTAAGGAACATTTTTTTCTACCTGAATTATAGCTATCATATCCATTCTGCTGTGATATCTTCGTTTTATTGCAGTATTTTTGATATTTTAATGGAACAAAATGACTAATGTGAGCTGACAAGTTGAAATTTCTATGGAAATTAGACTTAGTCATTCGGTTTGTGTGATTAAGAGAAAGCCTTTCAATTTGGATGCACAACTAAATAGAGCCAAACTAAATCAATTTAAAAATGTCATCTATATTTTCAATTGAAAACAAATAAAGAGGGTTCGACGGTAAACAAAGCTGTGAAAAGCCAATTAGCATGCTTTATAAGCGACGCTGAATTATTAATATTATTCCTCTATCTATTTCAACGTTGACTCAATTTGGAGGGTTTTCGGATTAATTAACTGATGTTAGTGGAACTGTTTGTCCAAAGGCCAATCAATCCCCAATGGAACCTCCGCCGCGTCGTTTTCTGATATTTACAGGCGATTTCCAAATTTCGAAAGCTTTCGGTGCACCCGCTGTCGGCGATAATTTAAAGCGAGAGGTCGAAAACAATCGATCCGTCGATCTTTGCTCACAGGTCTATCCTGTTTGAATGATCATCGCGCTGAAAAGAACCCGTTTGCCAGACAAAAGGCCGCGCAGTCTTTCGTCATTTGTTTTTCGTGCGCAGGTTGGAGAAATGACAATAGTTATGACGCTCTCTGTTATCGCAGGCTGTGCAAAATTAATCACGGAGGAGAGGGGGTTGAGAGGGTTCAGGGACACCCCTAGATTTTCCCCCGGGTATTTTATCTTGCAAACGGCCCGAGTTTTGCAGTTGCGACCCGTCGCATTTTCAAGGATTTTGCCGCCTTTTTGTACGGAAACGGAAAGAGTATTCGTTAGCGCGGCTCGAAAAACTTGCTACAAATAAATGAACATTTTAAAATATATTTAACTTTTTTGAACGGCAACCCCGATACATTTTTGCTGGTTTGTTTACGTATTTATAGTCGGAAGTCAACACAATATACAGACTTACCGTTCTATAGGATATCATATTTATTTGCAGCAAGATGACCTATCTAAATTGTATTCTTACATGCCTAGATAGTGCTACAGTAAGAGGTGTCCAGGATTGAATTCCTGAAAGTCTTACGGTGTAGCTAAACTAGATAATAATTGCAATACCTAAATAACATTAATAATATATTAAGTGGGACGCAAAGCTTGTAGTACCTAGTATCACTTTCCTGTCATCATTAAGGAAGTTCCACAAAATTGGGTCGACAATTATGCCTCAGTATATAAGTTCGCTGAATATTACAGTATTCCACTTTTAAGACAAAGGTAGTATTAATTCCGTTAGTCATTTTGCATACAATATAACTCTTGACAATGATATACTGGCTTTAAAGGATGGCATTTTTCTCTGCTTAGATTCATAGCTTCGTTCCTTTTTAAAACAATGATTATATTATCCTATGAAATTCCCAGCTATCATTAAAAATACATCTGAGTGCCCACCAATATGGCATCAAAGTCATAATATCCTTTCAAAATGTGCATCTCCACGTAATTATTCTCGCAGTTGAATTACGAATTCATGAGTAAGTCTGCCCCTTTGTGTACGCGTCGCGTCGTGGACGAACAGAGAGGTGATTGAAACTATTTTTGTCCGCGAAGTCCGCGAAACAAATGATATCGTCATGTTCACGGTAGCGAGGTTTTTTGTCCATTTCATTTGCCTCTTTACAAAGTGGATATCCTTCCTCTTTTCGTTTTCTCTCCGACCCTCCTTCCCCTCTCCAGCATCCCGTGGACCTCTTCACCACCCCACCCGCCCACGAAACCAGAAGGAGATGTGAGTGTGGGGTTAAACCGCCCCTCTATATATCCCTTCCTCCCTCTCAACCCCTTCTACAAACACTCCTTCCCTCGAGTGGTGGTGGTGGTTTTGGGGAGGGGAAGCGGGAAGGGGGGGGGTCGACGAGGGGGGGGGATGGTGGAGAGAAGAAGAGCCTTCCTTCCTCCCTCCCTCATCCCCTAACCCACGCTTATTTTTTTTCCTACACTCGCCGAAAATCCTCGTGAAATATGAAGGTTAGCGTCACCTGATATCCGGAAAAAAGACCGATAGCGTGATTAATGGCGTGTTACATTGTTAAAAAAAACCGGATGAGGACAGACACACACTCTCTCGCGTAACATTGGCGGGTGGGGAAGGGTAAGGAGGGGTTGAGAAAAAGGGGATGATGGCTGGAACGTAGTTAGGCAGGGAAGGTGGGCAAAAGGCAGGCAGGAGTGGAGAGGAAGGTTTTGGATGTGGAGGGCACATTTGAAAAGCCTTTCGCGGCGATAGGTCGGGGCGTCGTGGGGGGATGGGGTAGGGAACGCCACCCCGCGATAGCGCGGAGACCGAACTTGCCTCATCCCGGTTTATGCGTACTTCCGTTAAAAAGGAATGAAAAGCCCCCTGACGCCGCCACCGCTGTGGGGAGAAGGACGTGGCTCCCTTGTCATTCTTTTCATCATTTTTTTTCCTCACTCACTTTTCTATCTTTTTTTGAGACTCATACAAGGATGAGAGAAATACAAAGAGGCAGGGGGTGAGAGAGAGAGGGTAGGAAGGAGAGGGATGTGGAACGAGGATGGAGTGAGGACGAGGTGCAAACGGGTGGTTGGAAGAAAGAGCTATGGTGGGCACAAGAAATGTGCCTAGTACGTAACTCCATTTACCGAAAAAGCGTAATCCACCTTAAAATATGTCAATGAAATTACTTCAGTTTCCATTATAGACGTCAAAATTACAAGTGAAACAAAATCAGTATGACATAAATTTCCTTTCTGTCAACGATTTACTTTTTAGAAAATATTTTTCTGTGGTATTTATATTTCCATAATTTTATTAATATAATAATTTTACAACTGCATTATTACAATCACTAATGATGATTTTCAAATAAAATTAACATTATCTAGTCAAAGAAATACATAAGCTCAGCTCACTATACAGTGGGTTTTCTCGCTGTATAATAGCATTAGGTTTTTTTAATACAATGAAATAAACATATGGGAAGAAATGATTAAGCAAGAAAGATGAACCCGGACTTAAAATAAAAGTGGCATATCGGGAAAGCGAGCGTTCAAAACACCTTTTTGCAGAGTTCCCATTGCATTTTTTTCTGGTGTCCGGGTACTGCTATGCTCGCAACTCTCATTTAATTTTTAAGCAATAGGTTGTGGGAGGAAAGTACGTAAGAAAGTTACGAGAATATAATTTTAATCTACGGTAATGTTTAATCGGAAAAGAGTAGGAGTGCTGTACGTATTAGCTTAAATAATAAACAACCATGATTTTTTTCAGTAAAAATTAATTAAATAAATAATAAACGTTGGCATTCGATACGAGAATTGATAAATAGCAACAAATAAAACCAATCTTTCCCTCCCTCGTGAAATCATTCCTACATTCATCAGTCCAACCTCTTATATCAACTTTGTTACCAATCCTGGCCACACGAAATACCTTAGCGATGCCTTAGCGATAGCCTTGCAAGGTATCATAGAGATAGATTGAGATGTGCAAATTGATAAACCATGCTTTGGTTTGATAACTGTGGTACAGTCTTTATACTTGTTACCCTTGTAATTTCAAAGTCTTTAACCAATTATGGCCATAATTCTAATGATATTTTTTTGTAAATGCCTTAAGCATTTGGGGTTAAGATAAACTCATGGGGATATCGTGGGCACTTCTTGCCAACATCTCTCTTTAATCCTCTTTATCCCCAAAGCATGGCGAGATGATTTCCGCATGAAATCAATGCCCACCGCTGGATAGTGCCCGCTTGCTGGGGCGTAAGAACCCTCATCTCCTAGGGTGTGCCACATGGTTTTTGATGAAGAGGATAAACCCGCTCTTCGCAAGAGCGGGACGTCCCTGCGTCTGGGTGACCCAGGGGGACGTCCCTGGATCACCCCCCATGCGTACATCTTCGTCCCTGTTCACTCTCCCCGATGCAGCCGGACAGAATGAATTCGAGCTCTTCGACCGTACTTGGCGCATTCGAAATTTTCGCCAAGTTGCTCCCTAATTTAGTCTATCCCTTGAGGCACGTTTTAAAGGGCTCGGGAAAGCGGCGGGCCTTATTTCCGCGGATTGGGACGAAAAACGAATGGGGAGGAGAGAGATAACTGGGGGGGGGAGGGTCGGATAGGGGAGGGTAACGTGCGACCTCCTTCAGTCGGAAAGAAGTGTTGACTGAGGGTTGAGTGCTCGTTGATGGCTAAAGGAGAGGGCGTGGAGAAGTTTTTGGGAGAAGGGTAGAAGGAGAGGCAAGGTTGAAAAAGACGGAGCAAGGATTAGGAGGGGAAGATTGAAAGAAGGAAGTGGGATGAAGAGAGAAAACTCGAAAAAAATAATTATAACTAATCCATTGGGATCTAATATTGTGTAATTCCCCGTTAGGGGAGGCACTCTTTATTATGAGGACCCTCGCTAACGTAATGGCGTGGGGAAGAGGGAAATGTCGGGTCATTTGGTCAAGGCCATCATCTAGAAAGCGTTCGTCTAAAGAAATGATGATTGTGGCTTTTGGCACGCCTCTTGGTTGACGAAACCGGGTGGTCTCCTTAATGTGTCGACCACCACTGACTATTGCACGCCGGTTTCATCCACGAGTCCAGGCTAATGGTGCTGCAAGGGATGTGGGTGTAATTGATTATTCAGTCCCGCATAGGGATGGTGCGATTTCTAATGTACTTACTGGGTTTCCACCATGAAGACCCGGGTTCGAATCGGTGATAGAAATTATCCCGTGCTGTCTCGACGCTTAATTGTGGTGCCATTTGGAGAGTGAAGTTCGCCGTCAGTCAGACGGGCTCTCATATTGTATGCCCGTTGAAAATGTTCGTTGGAGTAGGCCAATGACGACGCCGGTTCTCTCTCCACCATTCCTACATTCTATAAAAATCCCTCTTTTACCAAATTTATTTCTATTCTGGGTCTCAGCCGTGTATAATGTTTGCAAATACAACAAATTCGCCGCAGTCCTAATTGCTTTCTTCTGGTGAAGAGCAGTGGTGGGTTCTCCTTCTTATAAACATTGTTCGTGGATGAAATTTCGTAAAGAATAATTTTCGTCAACACGATTCCGGGAAGCCTTCACTAAAATACATAATTAAATGTGCACTATATTAACTTGTACTCCGTAATTATGGCTCCAGGGATGATTAGGTTTGATCACTCGATCGCACATGAGCATAGTCAATTCTCGTAGTGGAAATTTTCGATTATCACCGACGAGCGTTTCTCCGATCATAAAAGAATGATCCCAAATCCTTGTAGAGTGATCTTTCGACCGATGTTGGTGCTTCGCCATGCAATGCTTGAGTACTTCGCGACTGGTGCAAAAGAGTGGATGAGGAAAAGGTTCCGAGAACTTGGGAGGAACGAGGCGCGAAGAAATATGAGCGAGGCGATAAGGAATAAAAAAGAGGGCCCTAAAAGACTGCGTTGGAGCTTTATCTTTCGCCATAAGAGCGGGGAGGAAGGAGTGGGGCCTATGAACATTTTCGCCACCCTCTCTCCCCGAGTGACGCGATGGGAAAGAGCGAGAGGGGGGAGGAAGAAGGGAAGGAGGTTGACGGAGGGCGACAAAGCAGCGGGGGAGCGGGGAAGGAGATTGAAGCGAGCGGGCCGCACGAGTGGATGGCGTCTGAAGGGCGGAGCTCATCCCCGCGGAAAGGAAAGGCAGTTCGCTCATGCGGCGACGCTGTTTTGTTTCGCGAGCAAACCGCTTCCCTCTCTTGTTTTCCCCGATTTGCGATGACAGGGGACGCAAAAATAGCGCCTAGGGTGCGCGGTGAGACCGCAATCAAAGGATTCCTTTCCGTCAAGGGAGGATATAAGGGTAAGGGCGGTCGCTCCGCAAAACGCGCACATGCCTTGTTATTGTTGCGGTCCCGCTGTGTGCTTTGTTTTTTTCTCTCTCTCTTTCTTTCTCTCTCTAGAAATTCGTGTCACCATAGAGTAATAAGCGTGGGAGCTAGGAACGCGGGGAAGGATTAATTTCGCGAATCGTTTTGTTTGTTTTTTCCCATGGTCCACTCGAGGATTTAAGAAAAAAAAGGAATTTTTTCAGAACTTCAGTGATTCATGGTATGCGGAAAATGGCGCTTTTTCTATTTCATGCCTCCTTTATAATCATCGCGAAAAAAATACTTCGTCCAGTTTTTTTATATACACGTACATAACCTCTGACTCTGGGTGCAAACGGCGGTGGAAACGCCTACCTGTCGGAAACATTTTATTAAAGTAAGTGGTAGTTCAAAACTAAACACATGTTCCGCGGATTCGTGCCTTACTCTCTAAAATTAAGAGGGCAGAATGATTTCGAATTGATTCGTTGATTTTGTATGTCGTATTAATGTTACAGTTTACTTTAATTCAATATCCGCCTTAATCTCATCAAATAATATCTTAGTTAAGCAATACGTTCATAAGTTAAATGACTGTTACTATTTGTAAATTTCGGCGACATTTTAAAACGAAGTCGTTATTTGGAAAAAATACTCTGCCCATCCCTTTCACTTTTTTTACTGTTTAATGAATATCGTAACTAATACATTTGCTGTGATCTTTTGTCTATTACATTGTGTTGAACAATCTTCGAGTTTAATATAATCTTTCGTTAATGATCGCAATTTTGTTTTGTAATTCATATTCAGTTCTTCAGTGGGTGAAAAAATTTTTGAATAATTTTCCCTATAATTTGTATAAACACGAATATAAATGTCTTTTTTAATCCATGAATATAAATATTGCATCTTATGATAACGAGTGACGAATACGAGTATTTTCAGGTGAATGCTCTTCACGTCTTAGGAATGCCATGCAATGACTAAATAGCGTTTAGAATGGATAGAGAGGATTCCTGCAAAGGTGGAAGAACCAGCAAGGAAGCGCTCTCAACGGTGGCACCGGCCTGAGTATCAATTCCGCCGCTGAGTCATTTGATTTGTCATTCTATTTTGGGCATTAATTCATTCATGTTTGGATTCTTATTTCCCACCGGAGTAGTGAGTCCCTTTTGTCCTTTCAGGATGTTGATAAATATGTCATTTCAAAGGGTCTGTCGGATTGTTGCCAGGCATAATGGAGGTTTCCCGGAATTTAATCGTTTTGTGTCTTCTTTGCCCAAAAATCAAACAACCCTCCCCCGCCCACCCTGTTCCCTCCCCTCTGTGGTCAAACTGACATACCCTGTTCACCGTCTTCCTTGACATCACCCTGGGCCCTACCACGTGACTTAACCATCCCCCTCCCCTCCCTCCTACTCTCGGCCCCCCCTGGTGTTCTCCGCTCCCCCAAACTAATGCCCCTCCGCCAACCGACCCCGCCCCCTTGCCCCAAAACCCGACCAGAACGCCACCTTCCAACAAACCTTTTCCGTCCGTCTCCATCGGACGGACAAATGGGCATGCATCCTGTGGTTCCCCTTGACCACACGCGGCTCAGCGTCCGTCCGCCATGACGTACACGCTAACTCCCACCCTCCCCTGCTATCTCCTGTCCAGCCAAACTAATCACTCTCCCTCCACCTTTCGCCCCCCCCCTCTTATCTCCCCCCGGTCCCATCCAACCCGCGGCACCCCCTACGACGTCTCTCAATCCCATCGCATCCCACTCTCCTCCAAATTTTCCTCCTCTTCCTCCCCCACAACCCCCTCTTCGCTCTCCCCCTCCCCCCCGTTAAACCCCCGCACCAACTTTGGGTCTGCGTCCAAATAGCCAAATCAACATGGCTGTCGCCAGAGTACCCATCAGAGCTTGCCCTCAGAAACAACCTCGGGCCCATCCCACCGCCCTAACCCCCCCAACTTTCCTCATCTCTCACACTCTCGATCCATCGAGAGTGTGAGAGATGAGGCACGTCGCTCATGAGGCTTCCCTCCACTTCACCTGCACACAAATCACCCGGCCGGGGCCAGTTCGGCCGCCGTATCAAACTCCCAGTTTCGCTCACGGACGGCACGTCGCTCCCGCAGCCGCCAACCTCCCGTTTACAATCCAACTAACCGGACAGAATGTACCGAAAAATAGTATTTGAGGAAAATGCTCGTGATTTAAGAAAAAACTAAAAAAGTAGCCTAATGCAAAATCTATCCTTTCAGTCCCCCGATCCGAAGTCTGTCATTTGGATGGGTGCTTCCAGCGGAAGATGAGATTGATCTCATCGCATCGACCCCTTCACGAAGGGTCTTTGTCTTTTCCTCTCACTTTTCTTCCCTAAACTCCGGGTTTCCTCCCGAGTCCGATTTCATCTCGTTCATTCCTCGAATTCATATCCAAATTGTGATTAATTATGTCAACATTTTGATTGGACTGTAAGGAAAACAAGATTTAAGTTATAGGAATGGTATTGGAAGAAATAAGACAGGGTAAGTGGGTGAGGAGATACCGAGGGTTTTTTGCAATAAAATTTTGAAGGTGGTAATAAGGGGTAGACTGGATCAGGAAATCAGAGAGGAAAATAATGGGCTTTTTGGATAGAATTAGTACTACTTGTACGTGGAACGTGCTACATGCCACCGCTAGGGTCCCATTGTCCTGTTGCCGAATATGTTTGCATTTAATTAGCTTCTTTTGTGGAGATTAACTTTGTTCGAGTGAATGTTCGACCTACTGTCTGTGTAGATATGCAATGATTATGCATGTATGGTGGGTGACCCAACACCCACCGCCACACGCCCTTGCGGCGGCATGCGGGGTATTACATCTGTAATACCCAGCATGCCGGGGACGATTCAACGCCTGGTGTGTGACGGGACGATTCCACACCTGGCATGCGACATCAAAAATCATTAAATTTTCATAAAAATATTAAGTTCAATTTAGTATGCCTAAATTTTTGCTCTTGGCCTCCAATCAATACAGTATTTCAATCAATGGAGTTCATGTAAATTAAATGGTAAATGAACTACATTATCTGAGCGTGAAATATTTATTTTTAGCATTCGAGATGAGGTTGAATTAAAAGGAGCTATGGACTTTCGCAGAGCTGAATACCGAGTTATTTTAATAAGTACAAGGGGTTAAAGATGGTTGACTTAATGCATGTGTACTTTTTGTAAATACTTTAAAAGTATTTTTGCCCTTTTATTCAGCGCTTTGGAATGCAATACTGTGTTTTTGTTTTTGTGCTGAGGGTTATAAAGAGTCTTCCGTAATTCGGTAGACTAATTATAATAAATTTCTACCAGATGGAGTGCGTAAAGCTTTCTTTTAGAAAAATATCCGCTCCAAAGTTGATGGTCAAGGTGGTAGTGGTAGGATTTTGCTGTGGGAGTTGGGTATCGGAGAGCGAGGAAGGAAGGGATTATGTCTCTGGAAACGGCAGCTTAGCTCGCGTCTAACTACTGTTTTGGATTCGCTTTCGTCCGCCGCACCCATCATTGTATGCTCCTCGCTTTTAGTTCTAGCTTTTAGGGTCAAGCGGTGAGGGATGGGATATATGTGGTAGTTTCTCTCGATAAAGCGAACGTCGCGCTCAAGGATTTTTGCATGCGCATTCCTCCCATTTCTAAATCTTCCGCCACGAGTTCCGCCTGTGGTGGCGGTCGACATCAGCAAGGAGAAGTGGCAGCGCGAACTCCTTAATAACGAGACCCCGTGTTACTTTTTTTCATTTTCGTGCGAGTCCTTTCTTTATTTTTTTTTAAATTTGCCTTTACCGAGCAGAGGAAGAGACGAGGATTGGAAATAGTGGCGATATTTGGTTGAATGAAGGTCCACCATTCTTCACACCGTGTGCCGTTTGCCTGATGAAGCGATCAAGACCTGACTCCCCAAAACCTCGACGTTAAGTAAAAATCGAGACATATATTACTTTAATTTTCAAAATAAAATTCCTGTCAACATTTTCCGGTCATCACGGAGTTCGCGCAGTATCCAAAACGTTGCAATCAAAACAAGAGTCAACTCTGAACAAACTTTCGTGGCTGTTTTTAAAATAAGAGAAGGTGTCTTAGTAATGTAGCGATTCATTTACATGCGCGTATTACATTTGTTGTACAACTGAAAATCAAATGAAAAACGCAAATGAAAAGGTTGTAATTTCCGAATTTTGATGCCTCTATTTTCACTAATAGAAAAAATATATTTTAAATGGCAAAATTTACTGCTGCCAACTCAAATGTATTTGTTTTTCTGGCTAAATATTATCAAATAGTTTGCGATAAAAATGTTTTAGATTTTATTATCTCGGATCGATCATCTCTTAAAGTGGGCTCCCTGAGGAGCCTTAACTTGGAGTATATCAGATTAAGTCACGTATAAGTCGAGTGAAATATTGAATATAGGAAGAGTTCAGCTAATGAATCTTTATGGACTTATAGTCTCAGGCTGTAATTTTTATGAAAATAATCTATTCTTCGGATAAAAATCGAACTCGCAGGCTTAACTTGGTGGAAAATTTTGATACTAGTTTAGGAAAGGGAAAGTAAGTATACACTTGCAATCCCACTAAGCATTTTCATTCCCCCGACTTATGTTTGTTATTTACAACGTTTTGTGTTTGACAGCCTCGAAATTTTGTTCCGATATCTTCTTGTATTTTCGCAAATTATCTGTTACCGAATATTTTGGTCAAGCCCATCACATTTCGATCTCCTAAGTGACCATTTTTCCTATTATGGATTTTAATGAAAAACTTGACGGATCATATAGATGTTACAGAAGTAAGGGGACGTAAAGGAAGTAAAACTTTGAAGTTCTCATCCAAGTGCGATAAAAGTAGGTATTCTCAATGTGTTAAGTACCACTCAAAGAGCCCCTTCTATATGGCCGTATTTTTAAAACATTTCTTTGTTCGTTTCTATTTTCTGAGGGAAGAGATGGTCGCACACTGCGAAGTCAATTGCTGAAGTCCTAGGTAAAGTTGTTTACGACTTAAATTATTGGATTATACCGTCCATATTTAAGATTTTAATTGAAAAACCTAACGTATCTAAAAGAAATAACAGTATTAAGCGGTCGTAAAGGAAGAATAACTTGGAAGTTCTCGCCCAAATATGGCACAAGTAAATACTCACAGTGTGTTAACTGCCACTCAGAACTTCTCCTCTTGAGGAATTAGTCATGGAGGAGGAATAACGAGGTGTGATTGAATGATTGGCCCGTGTCCCAAAAGGGAAATCCATCTCAATCACGAGCGAAGTAAGTGAAAATATGGTAAGACCACCGGCGTCAGTCCACGCGGCACCAATTGGCGTTATTACTGCTGGTCTCTTAGCAACCGTTTGTCACTCCGGATTGGAAAAGAAAATGTTGAACCCCAAAACAAAGTTATTTCCTCCCACCTCCTGCCTTACTCTAAACCCCTTGCAATGAGTCGTAGGATCGGGCAGTAGGGGGGTGCGAGGAGTCGAGAAGGGAACAATGGAATAAAAACCGAATTCGATTGATGATGGATGGATTTTACTGCCTATTTCTGCATCGGTGATTTCGACGGCATGCACGTATATATATATGTACGTATGTATAGGTAGGTATTGGCGCACGTATGTGCTATATTCACAGGGAGGGGGGAGGTTTCAGCCGCGACATACAATTGTCCGAATCTGGAGGATCTCGGTATAAATCACGGGAGAGCAAACTAAATCACCCGTAACATTGACGCATTGCCTCCCCAGGCAACGGGAGTGCCCTTTACTCATTTTCCGATTGATCGGAGGCGGGAGGTGGAGGTTGGGTGCCGAGGGAGGGGGTGGGGAAGGAAGGAAATGTCTGAATATTGAAATTGCTTCATTTTTTTGTACTCCTCTCTAAGTGCTCCCCCTCCGATCGCAAATACGCAAATTCTGCATCGACCTAGTTTCTGGCTGAGCACAAGGTGGACGCGGAAGAAGAGTTCTCCGTTTAATATTGCCACTTGCGAAGCTTTAAACTTTGGAGAATTAATTACCGAAACGGTTGGAAGTATGGATTACGAGCCTTTAGCATTAATAAGAAAATCACTACCCAGAATATTTCGAGCTTCTCATTTATTTTTTCAGCGTTGAGCTAGCTTATGTTTCGATTGATTGGGTAACCCTTTTGGATTGACGGAATACATTTGCTGCAATTTTCAGTTGCACTTGACGGAAGATACACTTTCCAATATTTTCCTTATTTTTTCGCTCCGTTTGAAATGTATATGTCAATGGTGAAGACAAATATAAAATGCTATCTAAATTTATTTTATGCACACATATATGTTGTGAACTCCTATGGAGGCAGGAAAAATGGATGAAAGACGTATTGAGCGGCAGTGGGATTTTGAAGAAGGTATAGAGGGGAGAATGTTAGGCAAACGAGGAAAGGGGAGGAACAGGATAGGGATGTTGAACAGGATGAAGGGAGGAAAGAAGTACACAGAGATGAAGAGGGACCTGATGTAGAGTAGGTTGCTGGATTGAGTTTTGTTTGGAGTTACAAAATGTTTATTTGATTGTTGTGTCCACCCAAAAACCTACCTTAACCGGTAGATTACCTAATAATAATATATAATGTACATACATACCGATTGACTCATTTCAGCATAGGAAAATAAATGGCGAAATCCAAGCCAATCAATCACCTCGGCTAATTTAAAAAAAATCGCCAATGAGGCCACTTATTTTGGTCCAGTTCTGCTAGCAACATTACGCGCAACCGCGCAATCCCCCCCCCCCCAAACTCTTTGGCATCCTTTTAAAACGAGCCTGGTAACGTGACTGAATGCCTCACTCTTCACCGTCACCAACTCTCCCCCCCTCCTCGTTGTCCTTGATATACCCTCATACCGAACTACCTCTTCCCTCACAACCGAGCAAAAACAGAAAAAATACACATTCGGGCATACACAAATATCTAACGCCGCTGGCCGCCTACACAGTTCCCCCGGCCACTCTCATTTTCCCCTCGCCCCTTCCTTCCTCCGCCCACGTCAAACGCCCTGCAACCCCCTCCCCTTCGTGTGACACCTCTTTTTTTCCTCCACCTTCCCCTCCCCCACGCTTTTACCTCCCTGCCACACGTCACTCACGCGCGCCCCCGTATTAACGTCCGTCCCCTCCGAGAGAGGCCATCTCAACCCTCTCTCTCTCCCAGCTCCCAGAGGCGTGCCAAGGGCTCGACTTTGACTCCAACCCGTCGGGGGTTCGAGCTGGCGTGTTCTGGGGGGAGAGGTGTCCCGGTTCGCCTAGGTGATGGAAGGGGGGGTGGGGTTTGCGTGGGGCCGAGGGGGTAGGGGACGTGTCTTCGGCCCGTATTGCGTGAGACGAGGGTGCTTTCGCGATGTTGGGTGGTTCTTGTAAGGGGTGGATGTGTGCGTGCGAAAGGGGGTGTGGGGGAGGGGGCGGCAGAGAGGGAGGATGTGTTTCGGTGTGTACAGGTTAATCATTCAAGGCACGCGTTGTGTGTTGGTGAGGTGGCGTTTGGCGCGGCATGCGTATGTGTCTGCGGGTGCGGGTCGAGCGTGGGCGTGAGTGGAGGTTCGGGAGCGGGATTAAGGGAGGTAAACGTGGGCGCAGGTCGAGGGAGATGGGGGGAGTGAGCTCCCGTCTCCATCCACCGACCCCATCGCTCACTGCGCAGCCGGGCCTTCCTTCGCTCCCATTGCCTCTCTTTCCCCCCTCCTCACCCCTCGCTCACCACACCGCTGCGAATCTGAATTAGATATACCGTATCTACTTAACACATGCTCCATCTACACATCACTCCGAAAAACGCCACTGGAGGAGTGTGACGGGCTGGGACAAGGGTGGGATGAGCTGAGAACGTGACGAGGAAGCATTGGTGCAGTCAGAAAGCACAGTTAATTACAAGGAGAACGAGGATAAAGGATTGATTTATCAGGATAGATGTCATTCCGACTTTTAAAGAAATAAATTAAATGTAGAATTGGTTTGGACCATTCCGCAATAATTAACCTATCAGGTTAAATTCTCTAAAACTCTTAGAATATTTTGCTGGTTTAAGGCGAAGGGAAACATTTATGATCAACATTTTTAAGGACGTTATTCCCATTTATAATCAATCGTACGATTTTGAGAGAGCAAACTGAACGATTCTTCTCAAACAAATTCGTAGATACTTTAGTTATACAAAGAAAGATATATTGGTTAGTTTTTATGGGAGGCGACCGACAGCTAAGGTCATTTTAGGGGTGGATGGGAAAGGAAGGGTGGAGAGAAACCCGGCATTAGCCTACTCTTGTCGAAAGGCGCCAAGGGGTCAAACAGTTTAAAATCCCAACGGACGGACGTCGTACTCACTCAAAGTGCTCTCCACAAAGCACGTCAAGTAGGGATCGGGATACCACTGAAAAATGTCTGTCGCCGCCGGGATGCGATCCCGCGTCCTCTCGGTGAGAAGCCTGTACGTAAGCCACAGCACCATCGCGAGAGATTGCAAGCGTTGCTGATTACATTGAAAATTCAAATTGATAGATAGGGGATGGGAATAAATGAAAATAAAACAAAGGTTATGCAGTTTACCAAAAGAGAAAAGCTTAGTTAAACGTTAAAATAGGAGGGCAAAAATTGGAGCAGATGGAAAAGTTTACGTATCTCGGAAGATTTATGTACCAAAACGGTCAAAGTAGTAGGAACGCAAGGAGAAGAATTGCACTAGGCACTTCCACTAGAAGGAGAGTGTAATGTCAAGGACTTTGAGTGAGGATGTAAAGAAAAGGTTTGTTTTGATATGGAGCGTAGTTGTATACGGCGCGGAAACATTGGTCATTGAAGCAGGAGGACAGACGTAGATTGGAGGCTTTTGAAGCATGGGTTTGGCTACGGATGGAGAAGGTTAAGTAAACAGAAAGGAAAGCAAATAAAGAAGTATGGTGGTAGAGTAGAGGGGCACGTTGGGAAGAAAGAATAAGAAGACAGGAAAAATTAAATTGGACGGTATGAAGGGTGCAAGGAAGTGCACAGGGATGGAGAGGGACTTTGTTGTAGAGTAGGATTTTGGGTTGTGTTTCTTACGGAGAGACAAGATATTTATTTGGTAGTTGTGTCTATCCAAAATCTACCTATTCTTGCAAATAATATATAACCAATAAGAAATAAGGTAGTCTGGTAATAGAATAAGGTAGGTTTTTGGATGGAAACAACTATCAAATAAATAAATATTTGGAACTCCAAACAAAACCCAATCCAGCAACCTACTCTACATCAGGTCTCTCTTCATCTCTGTGTATTTCTTTCCTCCCTTCATCCCATCCAACATCCCTATCCTGTTCCTGCCCTTTCCTCGTTTGCCTAACATTCTCCCCTCTATTACCTTCTTCAACATCCCACTGCTTATCAATACGCCATTCATCCATTTTTCCTGCCTCCATAGGATTTCTCCCAACAAACCCCTCTCCTCGTCCACCATCCCTAGTACTTCCTCATTTGTTTTCCTTTCGGTCCATTTCACCTTCTCCATTCTTCTCCACACCCTCATTTCAAAAGCCTCCAATCTACGTCTATCCTCCTGTTTCAGCCACCACGTTTCCGCGCCGTACATAGCTACGCTCCATTTCAAAGTTTTACGAGCAATAATAATTATTTATTTATTTAGTTATAATAATTTATGCGTTTGTTGTGTTTTGTAATAAATATTCGTTGTTAGTTATTCAGAAATTCTGTGTAGTTCCAAATGGTGATGAGAAATTCGTGGTGTCTCGTCAATCAGCAGGACACATGTATCTCTGAGGTTGGGCAATTCACTCACACGAAGAATGAGTCATGGCCTCGTTCTTGCGACGTCATATCCTCCTGAGTGCGTACTCCTTCCTCCACACCTGACCCCACGCCGTCTTACGCTTCCCTCAATGCCTCACAGGATGATGATCGCCCTGCTACTTCCGTTCCTAACCACTTATATTTTTGCTTTCTTTCATCTTCCTCCGTGCCGATGCTCCTCCTTCTCATTCTCGCCCACAACGCTGCCAATTAAGTCTTTCCCATCCTCCAAGCGTAGCAATTAAAATATTTCAAATTCCCACAAGGTTCCCTCATTAAAATTTGAACAATCTCCTTCTCGATTTAAGTTTTCGGCGATTTCAAAGCTTTTTAAACTTAGGGAAACGAAAATATGTCACGGAAGTGTTTTTGGACGACTAAAAATATAGCATCGAACTATTCACTTAAAACTCAAAGAGGGGGAGTGATCGAATTTTGGATTTAGCCATTGATCGAAATCGCACTGAACCTTTGTTAGAAATATGAACTCTGATAACGCCCATTGAACATTTTTTGTGCCATCACTTTGGTTTAATCTCTTAAGTTTTGTTTCAGCCAGCGGTCAGGTAGAACTAAAGGACAGTCTGATTGGTCGCAAACATTGAAATTCGTTTAATTTTGATAAATAGTCGGATTTCATGCACTTAAATCGTTCGGATTGCTCTTATTATGATTTAATTTTGATAATTCTGTCGAAATATTTTTATCGAAGAGTAATTAAACTGTGATGTTCTTCAATCCATTTATAAAATAACAGGATAGCTTTTTATCCTAGGTGAAGACGAATGATGATGATGTCATGACCCTACAAAACCAAAGACATTAAACTAAATAAAATAATATAACGTAACATATCCTGCTTCATGGGACATCTTATTGGCAAGTACATATCTGACGTACATTTTGCAGCTTTATTTTGTGGGATCTATGTAACATACGAACGGTTTTACCTTTCATTTTGATCTCCCTCTGAGTTGGTCATTGTCCAACTTTTCTCTATTAGTTCGGTTACTGCCTTAATAGCATTCCAAATATCAACTGAAATAATCGTTATTATCGGTACTTAAAGAAATGCATTTTTCGTAAGTTAAGGTTCTAAATAATTGATTTCGGGATTCATAATTTTCATGAACCTGTCATTTCATTTCCATCCCGTGTACTTGAACTGGTTTTTCGTGGAAGGAGGTGGCTATCAGAGACGTGTACAAACATTTTGGAAATAAATCGTTTCCATATGCGGGACAAGCAAATAAAAAAATCATCACAATAGTTTATTTATCGAATTATGCGTTTCTTTTAGATTTATCTCTCCTACTCGCCACAGTAACGAAGTTCTTTTGATCTTTTCCTTTTGAAAAAAACTTGGATTCTAAATACTTATATTTTCAAGTTCTAAAAAATGCGCTTTTCATAATATTATACATTTTTCACGTTTTCCATCGCCTTCATTTCCATTGCAACCTTTTGCGCACTTTCACATCGGCAGGTCTACAAAGAGAATGATTAGTGACCTTACGGGCGTCACTCTTCGCAGAGGATTCCCCCTCCCCTTCCTTTTCCCGTCGATACCTCTTGATTTCTCCACTCTCCCGTGCACTCCACCCTTTTCCCGATCCTCGCGTCCTCTCATTTTCTGCGACTCCCTTTCCGAGCTACGTGTAGGGACGTCATCGCGGTCATCATTCATCGTCTGGTCACGCTGTCACATTCGCTCAATCATTTGCGCTGCTCCGATCAATCACGTGCCGACGAGTGAATCACCACCGCCAACCAACCAACCCGGCGGCAGCGCTTCCAAAATCTCCCATCCTCCCCAGAGCCCTTTCCGCCCCCTCGTTGCATCCCGCCCTTCCCTCCAAATGCGCCTCCAATGCTCACGTTCGTATATTCTCGACCCTCATCCTCCCTTTCCTCAGATGATGACGCCCTTTATTCCGCTTCCCTTGGTCCCGCTGGATAAATATATCCACCTGGAATCGGCGGGAGTTGTTCTTACGTTAATACTCTCGGGTCCCCTAAGTTTTTTAAAATTAATTTGGTAGAATTTTTCTAGCACGCCTTGTTCTGCCACATCTTCCGGGAGACCATCATGATTTTATCCATTATATGGTGTTCATTCAGATTTTCCAGAAAATCATTTAACACCCCAACAGCTAAACTATTGGTGTATCATCTTATAAATATGATGGCGGAAATTTAGAATCTATTGAACATATATTTAGTTTAAATTCTATATACTGTGCCCAGTACCGATGCATATATATACATATATATATATATGAATGCATATATATACACATACATAAAGACGACGGTCGGGCCGTCGAAACGTCAAATACATACTGTGAGTGTCCTTTCTTTATGTTTCTGTGCGTTGAATATTTTTTATCTGTGTGTCTGTGTTTTTGTGCGTCGCCGGAGAGCGTCAATTTCAAATATATAAGTATATATATACACCGATACCAGTTCCCTTTACGAATATTTACCATTGAAAGAAGATCAATTTATGTTACATATTATTAAATGAAACAGTAACAGGGATGGTATTCTGAAAAAAGGAAAATATTTTCTTTGGTGTAAACAGAACTGTTTAAATACAGGTATGTAGAGATAAGATATTTTTCTGTTTAACTTCAAAGTGTTCTCCCTGTTGAAGTTAGATTTTGGGCGTTCTCTAAAGAATATTAACCATGAAAAGGCTAAAAATAAACTTCCTGTTTCCAAGATGTTTTTGGGAGAACATTGCAAAACGTGTTTCACTACCCTGTAGCTTAATCATGTGTACATGATCATGCTACCATCAAGCCAAAAAGCGGCTTGAATCTTTTATAACAATGTTTGAAAGTTATTCATTTTTTTTATTATATCAATAATTTCGGCGAAGTCACGCCTAATTTTATTTAGACTACTTTCTCCTTCGTTTTGTACTTAACTCTTGTTTGTTCATGTTCGTACATGATTTTTGAGCTCGTCGTAACAGCCACCTGCCTTCACGCTGAATAAAAAGACTATTCTCTTCCTCCCTTTCCTAACACTTTCCCTTCTAAGGTTTCTTTCAACATCCCTCTTGTCTTTCAATACCTTTGCCTTTTTTCATATTTTTCGGATTTCCTAAACCAACTTCTTCTCTTAGCATGCAAAATGTAAAACCTCGTCGTTAGCTTTCACCTATGCTCTGGCCATGTTTTCCATTTCTCTGTAATAAAAAAACCCCATTCCTCTTGCCCCAAATGCCAGGTTCTGAGATCTTTAAAACGCTTCGCTCCATTTTAAAGTCCTCACTGATATTTATTTTATATATTAAGTTGTCGAACTATTAATCGCTTTTCTTCTTTTGAATGCTGTATTCATTAAAACAATCACTCTCCTATTTTTTCTACTTGATACCATTTTCCTCTAAAATGTTGTTTCAATATATTAACTGTAATAGTTCCTATAATTTGTTTTATTTTGACCTACTTTTAATGGTTTACTTATCACTAATTCGAATTTCTAGATAAATTCATTGGTTTAGTTTTAATGATAAATCTTCATCCCATACTGCTACAATTGTTTCTGTGAAGCTCTCAACAGTAGCTGCTCTTCCACATTATTGCTTGACCGTCCACAATTGTTACTTCTTGTCACCATTTTTCATTCCCAACTCCAGATTTCCAAAAATTACCCTTAAAATTTCTTCAGCATACATCCATGTATGTAGCGGCAATAACGAGCAACCCTGCCTCGCTCTCTTGCTCATCATTGCCCTCCTCGAATCTCCCTGCGCTTTCATTACTTGTAACGTCTGATTCATGCGTAGGATTCGTTCAGATAAGTCCCCTACACCTCATGCTAACTTCTTATTTTCTCCATAATATTTCCGACAAGAAAAATAATAGGAACATTGTAACATTCCTGTTTACTCCGTACAAATCTATTATTTGGTTTTACTCGTTTTTTACTTTTTAATTTCGAGATGGGAAAAAACGCCCCATGCCGAAGATCTACTTTAAAGTTATTTCTCTATTGAGTGAGTCGATACTTGATTCTGGATTAGAAAGAAATTCGATGTTCCAACACTCCTTTCTTCATTCTGATAGTGACTAGAACCCCTTGACCTTGGGAGAAATATTGGCTCCTTGGATTTCTGACTGATTCGTCAATCCAATATGCTAACTGATATCATGTAACGAGGAGCGATATTGTAGTTTTTAAAAATATTTAATATTTTGGAAAAATATAGCCTCGTCCGAACAAGTTTACGTAAAATCAATGAAATTATAACGAAAAGGGAGCCCGTTCAGGTGAACATAGTGTTGTCAATTATAAATAATTTAGCAATAATATTCCCAATATCTTAAAAAGCATATTGTTCCATTAAACCTCGCCATACGAAGAAATGTTATGTTTGCACAGAATACTACATACTTGCTAACAATTATTCCATCTTTGCATATTATATTCGAGTCTGTTTGAATATGTTCTCAGATATTTCGGCCTTTATATTATCGGGTGGCTCACCCTACGGGCAACTGGATATATTAATATGGGGTCTCAAATTACCAAGTTTCGTCCAAGTCGGTGAAAATTAAAAACTTCATAATTATAATTATTTTTATTGGTAATACACCGATTACGGTAGGCTTTGGATGGACACATGCTAAATCTATTTAAAATTTTCAAGTGTCTATATAAATGAATTTTTATTTTCATACTCATTTTTAACCATAATAATCTCACTTCCGTTTACAATTTATGTGTTGCGCATTAAAATTGGTCTTATGGGCGTAAAATCTACGCAGTTTTAGCAATTACTTCATATAAAATATTTCAGGAAAATTTGTGAGCTAAGCTTTTCAGTCTTGAAGTTTGATACTTGTTATTTTAAAACAAAGGAAAGGCGAACAATTTTTACACTCTGAAATTTTTGCATTGTAATGCACATTTAGCTGACGACTCCATTTAAAGTTACTGTCTCGGCATCCCCCGCAGTTTCTTGGAAGTTGTCAAAGTAAAGAAATCGAAATAGCATATATCATTGAGCTGAATTCAATGAAAAATCATCTTTTTGCTTTCGCTGCTAGAAAAAACGCCAAATTACACTAGAATAATTGGACAGCGGATTGATTTTTCAGGGTCCAGAAGGTATTATTTGTGAAATATTCATTAAAATTTTATTATTTTTGCCCTCAAGATTTCTTCATTAACTTTTGTCAATTCCAGCCTCTCCATTGGAGTTTTGCTTTTCAAAATGTCATTTCAATTTACAACGCTTTAGTTTCATTTCTGTATGGATAAGCATAACAGGGCGTAGTCTACTTAGTTATTTTTGTTTTATGCTTTGACTATGAAGCAATTTAAGCTGTCGAAATGACTAGCGTGCATAATTACGATACCATGATCAACAGCACGCTCTTCCGTGTTTTCTCTCTGTGCTAACGGATTTAAATTGCGTCCTTAAAAGCCCGTAGTAGATAATGTTCCTACCTGAGAACTTGCGCGGAACGGCTACGTCGCTAAACGGACACGTTTGGACCGTTGCTATCCTGGTTTAATGCCTCCTTTCTTGAACGTTATTGGTTACGTCTGCATGTTAAAATGTAATTTACCTCTGAATTGTAGGACAGGCGCAAATAGTGTGGTTTGTAAGTCGGTTGCATCATTGTTGTTGAGCCAAAACACGCCTGGATCGCTGAAAAAAAAGCCATCTCTCCTCCGCACTCCCATAGGCCTCTTTTGACCTTTGAATAAATTTACTTTGAAATTAGCCGTCGAGTATATTGGCACGGAACCGCAATCTCCGCATATAAGTCTATGTGATATCCAGGCGTGTCTTTGCTTTCCAAAATGGTAGCAGAGGGGAGTGACGTCACTCACCTCAATACCACAGTCCAACGTGGAGTGCCAAATATTTTATTTTATCCCACCTAAAATTATATCGAAGTGACTTTCAGGTCGTAAAAAACACATTACTAGAATGACGGATGCACCGCTCTCGTCGTCGTAACTGTACAAGCCACTGAAAGTGTTGCTCGATTTTGCGTGGGTGGACCGAGAGGCTTTTTTGGATCGGGCAAGGAGCCACGGATATCGAGAGAGGGAGAGAGAGGAGGGGGGAAGTAAGGAACGGGTGGGTGAGTGGGGGGGGGGTGGTTGGAAGGACGTGAACGGCAAAAGGAATGGGTCCTTTCAAAAGTCCCGATAGAATTTTAGCGCGACATTTACACCCGTCTTTGACTCGAGTCCTTTTATATTCTGATTTATTTATTTTTTTCCAAACCCCGCTTCAGTCGAAATCTGGCAAAGATCTTGCTCTTAAATTGTATTGTGCTGCGGAAGTTGGCATAAATCTCGAGTGTGCTCGTTAGTTATAGTCCGGAGTAATTGGTACAATATTTATTTCCCGTAACGCGGGAAAAGTCGTAAGATTTAAAATCCTCATTAATTATGCGTTCGAATATGTTTTTCCGTGAGTCAAATAAGGAGGCGCCACCATACTCCCTTTCAAATTTCCTGAGCTCAAAAATCCTAACTGAAAAATTATAATTTTTCAGTTAGGATTTAATTCTCATTGAGGATTTATCATTAGATGTTCTACCAGTTAAGGTAGGTTTGGATGGATACAGGGTGCAACGATTCATTTCTTTGCCTCTCCTAACCGTTCAGTGTCAAACATAAACATGTCCTTGGGGCTTAGATTTACTTTGTATATTTATAGCCAATCTAGTCTTCTTTTGAGAGTCAACAACACGTGCCCAGCTAAATTACAACGCAATAGCATGTTGGGCTTTTATTTGTGTAAGTAATTGTTGACGTTAATATGCTTCCGGTCTGTACACTTTATTGGACAACTGTTCATTAATCTGGAAGGATATTATTGAAATAATTATTGTAAAATCAAATAATTAATTTCGTTTATAAAACTTTGTAACTTTCACAATAAACTATGCACCATTTCCATCGATTTTCTTACTAAATTCGACGTGTTAGTTCAAAAACATTTATTGACCCATATGTCTCTGGAGCTATGGAACTGGATCCGTTGAGGAATATTTTATGGAGTGATTAAACTCATGCCTTAAATTTATGTTTGTAATTTTTCAAATTGATTCTGGATTTAGTAAGGTTTTGCTTGCTTGCTATATAAGAGAAACTGTGACGCTGGGAATGACTCCTGGCCTTTCAAAATTGGTGTGTCTGACCCGGTGCAATCATTTCTTACCTATTAGTGTACATACGTTACGGGGTCTAGTTTCATACAAATCGTTACTGTCGCTGGGTTTAATGAATGTTATTACTGCTTTTACATGATTTTCAATTTAAATTACACCTAGTTTTTGAATTATCAGAGAGTAAGAAATAAGCGGTATCTGGTAACCGAATTAAAAATACCATAACCCGATGACAAATTGAATTTACATTGTGTTTATTGCACGGTCTAATTGAAGTGTCAATTTATTCCGAACATTTACATTTGAATAAAAATTTTATTTTCAAAAAGAATTATGAATGAATAAATGAAGGTCTACCCATGATATTCTATGAATCTAATTCAATTTATTGAATTCTATTCAAAATCATTTCATTGCATAGGCATTGGTTATCCATCATTTCGCTTGAAAATGTCTCTACAACAATTTTAGTAATTAAATGATTGATTAATATTTTGTCTCATGGTTTGAATGGTTTCATTGGAGGTTCTCGAGAGCATGTGCTTAATGTATGGGAGCTGTGAGAGCATGTGCTTAATGTATGCTTTCCTGACTCCATTAAATAGAATAGCCTAATTTTGTCTCAAAATTCTACAGTATTATTTTTGTGGACGTGATTAATACTTTTTCATCTATCTATTCCCGGTCCCGGTGCCGAGGGTTTGAAGTATATTTCGTGCATTGACTAATGGAGTAATAATCAGTCGTGTAATACATGCCTCATTGGATGATGAGTTATTTTCATCGCCCTGGAGTGAGTGACTTGTATGATTCACTCAATTTGCTCTGAAGTAACCTCTCGTACGAATCCGAGTTTTCTTGGAAGATCGCTCTCATTTCCTTCCATCAATCTCTCTTACGAATGTGACTTGCCGAAAAATTATGAGGGAAGAGTACTCTTTAACACGTGTGCTAGTCCTCCCAGACTCCCACGGGAGACTGTAGGCTCGCCCTTTGCGCTCTCTTAGTCCTTAAAAAAAATAAAAACATGTCAGTCTCATTCCCCACCCCAGAAACTCTCACTCAGTCACGAGTGCTACCGTGTGCAGGGTCCCCGAAAGTAGAATGGTTTAAAAAAACCCTCTCTCTCTCTCTCTCCCGTACTCTCCATCCCGAAGAAGATCCTTCCACCCCTCCCCCCACACCCCTTCTCGCCACCACTCTCCATTTCGAACGAGTTGTCCGACGGTAGGTGGGAGACTGGTGAATGATGGTACCACTTGCCGCTGCGAGCGTGTCCCGTTAAAAAACCAAGATAAACAAAGGACCCGGTGGGGTGGGTGGGGGTTGCCTAAAAGGAACATCTAGTCTCTCTCTCTCTCTCTCTCTCTCTCCCGTGTTCGTGACATATATATTTTTTCTTCCTCATCTCTTCCTTCGGAACAGAAATAGACTGCCATGCCCCAAACGATCCAAACTTATTTTATTTTCATTTCCCCTGTAGCGGTAGCCCGTCCTCAGAAATCCCTTTAGCCTCTCCTCTACCTTCATCTGTTTTCTTCCCTCTTCCCGCCCCCGACCATGCCTGCTGGTTGGTCTTTGCATTCATTTATTCATTTGTTTCCGAACACGCGTGCGCACTCTCTTTCTCTCCTCCTGCCCTAATGACTGCGGTTTGTTTCTCCCTTCATTTGATCTTCGTATCGGAAAATGACAGCTTTCTTCTTTCCCCCTCCCCTCGATCCCCTCCCCCGTCCGCACCCTCAACTCCCCAGCCTCCATTTTCACACTTTGTGAAACGCAATACCCTTGAAATAGTTCCCGCGTTGTTTACCCGCTTCCCAACGGACAGACCTGCCTTTTTCCTGAAATGGTACATCGGCAGGGAATGCCACCACATTTTTGTCCTCCCGTTTGCCCGTAATGATAAGGTTCTTTTTTTATCAACTTTTTGCCGGTCCAACCCAAAAGATGCCCGTCTTTTTCTTTATTTTATTTCTATCTTTCTCTCTACTTTACAAAAAAAACGGTTACATCACAAACAGTTGTTTTTTCCCAATTTATTTTTCCCTGCAAGACTAAGTTTCATATTATTACAGATTTTCAGCTGTTGGGAATTTTGTTTTATTTTTGGTTCAGTTTTCGTACCTTGAAACGTCCAGGAGCTGACTGACTACTTTTTCCCTTGCGTGCAAAGCTTCCCGCCGCCTTCTCATCTCCTCCGGGTGTTTGGAGTCGAATTCCTCGTCTTGGGGATGGCAAATTAAATAGGGCTACGGAGAATAGAATAAGTGATCAGCGTGTTGCTTTCTCTTCCTTTCTGACTGAGGATATGCTGTACACAACGCAGGTGCGACACTTGGCAATTAGAATTAAACTTAAAAAAGTACGTTGTGATCAATTTCTGGAAAAAAAGCATTTCACTCCCGAACGCCTACTGCATTGGAAAAATCTAGTAAATGGAATATGTAGACTCAATTGAATACCTTGGTATTACCCTTACTGGCGCCCTCACCTGGGTGAAATATATATGGGAAATATGTGGACAAGTTAACAAAAATTAGGATTTATTAGAAGAGTAATGGGTAAATGTGATGAAAAGGTCAAAGAGAATTCCGTCACTGGTTAGGCTTCATTTAGAATATGCCGCAAGTAAATGGGATCCTCACGAATTTGGATTACTTGCCGAATTGAAACGTATGCAGTAAAGAGGAGCTAGAATTATAAAACGTTGTTATGATAAACTTAGTAGCAGATCCAAAATGTCAGAGCAGTTAGGCTGGGCATCGCTCAGGGAGCGAAGGTTTAATTACAGATTGAAGCTCTTTCATATTAATTGGAAGGGAGTCTCTTTAGCAGTAATGTTGCAAATGTATTATAACCCACATCGTACTACGGCAGACGAGATCATGTCAGTAAAATCAGAAAGATTAAGTGCAGAACAGATTGATTTATGATATCATTAATTTACACGAACGATAGGGGATCATAATAACATTGTCCGACCGCGGTAGGATCATGTTCGTGCGAACATTAGTCTGGTGTGTATTCACCCTCTGCCACACACATAAGCGGTAGCTTGCAGGGTACATAAAAAAATAAATAAGATGGAACGAGAACCTTAAGGCCAGCACTCGATTTGTTGGAATCAATGGTGATGTTTAAATTTTTAATCCATTGGTATCTTACGGATTCCCTCAAGTTTTTTTTTCCACTCTCATCATACTAGTACATTTTCATCCGCAGGTTTCACAACTTATTCAGAAATCTTAAACTTAAATTTCTCAAAGTTTGCACTCGTGCACAAAATGTGATCATCTTTTTCAAATACGTTTTTCGGTCATGATGCGTTGCAAACCCGTGTAAATATTTCTCGATTTCGATATACGCGAGTATTACGACTTGTTAGTGAACGGATTTCCCGTGCAACTACTATTGTATCAACCAGCCATTATGCGATGTACATTACTTTAGATTTATTTTCTAAATATTTACCGTCATATCGTGAAAATGTACTATTGAATCTCAATATATGAGTAATATTTGAAAAGAAATGGCCGTTTTCCTATATTTTCCAAAGTGTGTCCTGTGATTCGATTCTTCTGCGCAAAATAATTAATTATCAGCTGCCGAAATTCATCAGGAGTTGTGCCTAGTTAATGAATCTGCAGTAATGAGTGAAGAAAAAGATTTTGGACAGCTTTTGGGATATTTAAATTGAAGGTTCATATTTTTGTCAATTGTCTCTAAGGACAATACCAATCTATCTTGAACTCTTAAAAATACATATTCTCCGTTGATTTCGTATGTTTAAGTAATATGATCTTTCAAGTTATTAACAACCTATAGTGAGTCGTTTAGCATGGTTATAGGTAGGCTATCTTTCTCGAAATATCGCATGCCTAGATCCTTTTCGGACAGACCTCGTCTATTGAAATGGTTACTACTGAAGATTGTGAAGGGTACATACATTGCTTTCTGCTGACAACGGTTTCGCAAAACGTTTATTTTATTTTATTTATTTATATATACCCAGCAAGCCACCGCCAGGATGTTTGGCAGGGGGGGAATACATGCCTGAATAATTTTACCAGAACGTGACCCTACCGCGTTAAAGCTGGCATCTTTGGATCAAAGTGACGAAATCATTTTGATCATTGTTATACTCGTATATGCAGCTTGAAGGCGTTTCTTCTTTCTGATTGGACGGATTTTAAAGCAAATTTTTACAAGTGTTCTGTGATCTGTTGAAACTTTCTTTCATGCTGAAATTATTGGCATTGTGACGTCAGTAGAAAACGACAATCGTGGTGAAACCCAGAAACAAGGAGCCTTAAAAATATATATTAATGCATTGCAAATGTGCCGCATGGGCAGAATGAGGCAATGTTTTTTGCGTCGATGTAGTTTGATCCGCGAAAAAGGCAGCTAACCCTTAATGCGCACTAACCCAATCGGCGAGAAATTAATTACCCTAAAGTCAAAAGGTTGGTTGAAATTTTCAATTTCCATTTGGTAATGGTGATTTAAATCTATAAATAGATAAATTCATTAAAAAGAGTATTGAAGTGGCATTTAAACTATGGTTTTAGTTTATTAGTTCCGAACTCGACACATAATAGTTATAAAAGTACAAATTTTTATTGACACGAAACGCATTCATGAATTATGCCGGAAACTGGAAAACCGTCATGCATGTGCGGAACCATAGAGTGAGATTAGGCGATTCAACCATAGTGGCGTCTCTGGGGGGGGGGGGATTAGTTGTTATGTGCAGCCTGGGGTTTAGCTATCGGTTTGTTTCGCGGTCTTAAAATTAAAATCAGCGCCCAACAAGTCGTAAAATCTTAATTTGTTTAATAGCCTGGGTGGCGAATAATTAAGCATCAGGTTTGACAGTCAGGATCCCTCGTTTTGACTAAAGTGAAAGTTGAAAAAAAAAGATCCGAGTTCCAATTTCTTAACCTTAATATCGTAGGATTTGGCTTGTGCAGTGTAAAAAAAACATCTTCCCACACCGTGGGCCCTGGTTCAAATCTCGAAGATTGATCTACATCTACATAATACCCCGCAAGCCGCCGCAAGGGCGCGTGGCGGGGGGTGTTAGGTCACCACCCAAAAAAGGAAAAAATAGGATAGGTTTAAGACGCTGTTTTTTCCGGAAACCATTAGAGAAAGTTACAGCTGCTGCTAACATCAACTAGGAAATAAATAAAAACATCATTAATAGCGCCTAATAAGGTAATCAAGCCTAAAGTTAACAATTAACACGCCACTCTGGTTGCATTATTTGACCGTAGGTGGTACCTTGTGTGTGTATACCACTTCAATCCGATAGATCGTTGCAATTCCACTTGCATTTAAGGTTTGTTTTCTATAGTATGTACCATGAATGGGACAAAACTTCATCTATTCGTATGTTGTGCATGCCTGGTGTGGATGTATCTCTGCCATACACCTTCTCGGGGACTATCATGGCATTATGTAGATGTGCAGATGTGTATAGAGAGGACTTCAAATGGAATACGCTGTACCCTGGATGGAACGTTAACTGTGGACTCATGGTCACATTTCGTTATTAGATCAGGCTAATATGCCGACTATGGGTCTCAAATCAACCCTTCTGGCCCTTCCCTAAACGTTCCTTCTCTACTAAATTACCCACCTATCACCATTGTCGCAAATTCAATGCTAGGTCACATTCCCTAGTTAAGAGGTCTATCTTAACCATGCCATCTCGTTCATCTGATATGCTCACTTAATGAGTCGTTATTGAAGAGTTTAGGTTTCCCAGTATTTTGCTCTTTGCCGAATTAAATATGCATTAGGGCAGTTGTAAGAAAATAGTATACAGAATAATTAATACGGTACTTTCTTGTTTCTTATTTATATCCTGATTAGGTTATAAAGGTACCGTGAAGAGAGTTAGGGTTTCGGGAGAAACATGGCAAAAATAACAGCGGACGAACAAGGAATGGTCAAATTGTTCACAGAGATTAAACTCAACAAATATCCTGAAAATTAACCAGTTAGGGCGATGAAACATTTATCTCCCAACCCTGCAGGTAGCGGGTGGGGACCCTTCCGCCACCTGCAGCGTTGGGTCATATTCTCTACCTGTGTCGTTGGGTAGGAGACGGTTGTATGTTGCATGGCCATGTGGTGATCGAATTTCGCCTTCTTACTTTTTCAAATTTTAGCTTGCACGTCATAGGTTACATTTCTTCCTGCATCGTAATGTGATATTATTTGATAGATGTAATTGTATTTCTATGCGTGTAGAATGGAAAGATTTTTGCATGAATGTATATGCCACTGTGGGTGTGGTTAGCATGTATGGGTTGATTTTGCATGCGCTTGTGTTCCTTTTAACGTGTGTTGACCTAACACCCCCCGCCACATGTCCATGCGGCTACTTGCGGGGTAGTTTGTAGATACATCGTTCAAGCTGAAAATTTGCACACATCAAAAACAAAAAATCACTGTGTGAAAGTATTCCACGGCGTTGTAATATCATTGTTGAGATTAGTCGAAGGATAATACCCACATATAAGTAAATATGTATTTTAGTTTAAAGTACATATTACTACAATTATTCAGGATAGCACCCTTGGGCATCGAAACACCGAACCCGCTTTCTCTGTCAATCGCGGTACGCTTCCTGGAAGCGTACCTTGCCGTTCAGGTACCTCGCCGCGGTACCTATCCAGCGTTCCATAGCGTCATCCATGTGTGGAAAAGATTTGAAGCTCGAATCATCTTATTGCTTCATCATTCGTCTTATCTGACAGGGAATACTTATAAAAATTCTTTCAGATGCAGATATTAAATGCTTATATTTAGTCCTTATAAATATGGTCCCCCCCCCCCCAACATCCATCCATGAATGTTGGGCGGGATGAAGGGAGGAAGGAGGTACACAGAGATGAAGAGGGACCTGATGTAGATTGGGTTGCTGGATGTTACTCTACAGCCTGCTGATACTCCCTCCTCGTTAATCCATTAAATGCTTCTACATTCCATTTCCAAACCCGCTGCTATTGCCTTATCTTCTTGAAACGGAGGTTACATTTCATAACAACTATGTTGTTGTCAGAGTCCGCATCCGCTCCTGGGAAACTGTGCGAATTTATCACACTGTTCCTAAACCTGTGCCTAACCATAATATAATCTAATTGATAACTTTCTGAGTTACCTGGCATTTTCCATGCATACCTACGCCTTTTGTGGTGTCTAAACCATGTGTTGGTGATGACTAATTCCTGTCTCCTGCCGAATTCAAATGCTTTCTCCCCGCGTTCATTCCTCTTGCATAACTCATAGTTCCTCACCTCACCACCATCTCTTCCTTCGCCTACCGTCGAATTCCAATCCCCCATCACTGAGCAATGACCAAGTTCGCCGGCTCTGCTTTGATCTCTACGATTAAGATTCTATCAGTTTCTTGCTCTAATTTGACTACGCTTTTTCCTACCCCTTTATTTAATATTACGGCAACCCCTCGTTCGCTCTCGTCTCCGCCGCTGTACTATATCACTCTATAATTGTCACTCCAGTAATCCCCGCTATCCTTCCATCTCACCTCGCAAAGACCTAAAATATCTATATTAACTCTTTCCATCTCTCGCTTAATATTCTCTAATTTGCCTGTCCTCAATATTGTCCTGACGTTCCATGTTCCTATTCTAACTACTTTCGTCTTCTTCTGCGTCTTCTGTCATGCTGCAGTTGTTTCTCCCCCGCAAGGATTTCGTGGGATGACGACCGCGGAAGCCTTGCCTCCCCCGCTGCCGGGGACGACACACGGCCCCTTGGGCCGAGTCCCGCTTTGCCAGGACTCAATTTCTGTTTTACGTCCATTATTATTTTCATGGGAATGATAATTGAGGTGGTTTCCGGTTGCCTTCCTCAATAGTGTTTTTAACGTGACACCATCACCTAATGGCCGCCCCACTGGGGTCAGACGCCTTTGCAGCCGCCTCACTGAGGAACAGACCCGGCGTGGACTACCTTTCGTCTGGCTCCTAACCTTCGACCTATCTGGCATGGGTGACCCTACCAGGAGCAATTATTATTACTCCCGCCAGCACAGATCTAGGGGTCATCGGAACACACAAGCCCTTCCACCACGACAAGGTTGTAGTCCATTGGAGGGATATGTATTATATATATATATATATATATATATATATATATATATATATATATTATTAAGTAATCTACCGGTTGGGGTAGGTTTTTGGATGGACACATATAATATATATATATATATATATATATATATATATATATATATATATATATATATATATATTATTAGGTAATCTACCGGTTGGGGTAGGTTTTTGGATGGACACAACTATCAAATAAATATTTTGTAACTTTGTAACAAACAAAACCCAATCCAGCAACCTAAACTATATCAGGTCCCTCTTCATCTCTGTGTACTTCTTTCCTCCCTTCATCCCGTCCAACATCCCTATCCTGTTCCTACCCTTTCCTCGCTTGCCCAACATTCTCCCCTCTATTACCTTCTTCCACATTCCACTACCGCTCAATACGCCTTTCATCCATTTTTCCTGCCTCCATAGGATTTCTCTCAACAAACCCCTCTCCTCACCCACCATCTCCAATACTTCCTCATTTGTTTTCCTTTCGGTCCATTTCACCTTCTCCATTCTTCTCCACACCCACATTTCAAAAGCCTCCAATCTACGTCTATCCTCCTGCTTCAGTGACCACGCTTCCGCGCCGTACATAGCTACGCTCCATATCAGAGTTTTTACGAGACTTGTCTTAACATCCCTACTCAACGTCCCGGCCATGAACTCCCTCCTCCTTGAGAAGGTCTCCTTGCCTAGCGCAATTCTTCTCCTTACGTCCCTACCACTTTGACCGTATTTGTCCAAAACACTTTCGAGATATGTAAACTGCTCTACCTGCTCTATTTTTTCCCCGCCTATTTTAATATTTAGCTTAGCCTTTTTCTTTCTGGAAAATCGCATAACCTTTGTTTTATTAATATTGATTCTCATCCCACATTTATCGCACTTAACCTCCAATTCACTCAGCAATGCTTGCAACCCCTTGGCTGACTGAGCAACTAATGCTTGGTCATCAGCAAACCTAACCGATTTTACGAATTCCCCTCCGACTTTCATTCCTACCTCCAGTTTTTCCCATGCCTCTTTAATCATTTCCTCTACATATACGTTGAACAGCACCGGTGACAATGGGCAACCCTGCCTTACCCCTCTTCCTAGCACTGCCCATCCGGACTCTCCGTTCCCCACTCGCACCTGAGCAGTCTGAGACATGTACAGGTTGCGGATCAGTCTCCTGTCCCTCCAATCCATTCCTATTTTCTGCAATACACGCATTAATTTTTCCCAATTCACTCTATCAAACGCTTTTTCGAAATCTACAAAACAGGCAAAAACTTCCTGATTGTATTCTATATTTCTCTCGATTAGTGACCTCATTACTGCAATGGCATCACGCGTACCTCTTCCTTTCCTAAACCCAAACTGATCATCCCCTAAGTAATCATTTGCCTTATTCTCTGTCCTTTTGTTGATGATCCTGAGGATAACTTTAGCTGCGTGAGATATCAAACTTATTGTTCTTTAATCCTCACATGACGTAGACTCTGCCTTTTTTGGAATAGGAACTAACACCGATCTCACAAAATCTTCCGTCCAGATTCCTTCCTCATAGATACTACGAATCAGTCCATATAGGGCCTTCTTCCCGCATTTTCCTAAACATTTCAACATTTCTACAGGAATGTTGTCCACCCCCACGGCCTTATTTGCTTTCATCTCCTTTAATGCCCTTTCTATTTCATCGTTGAGTATGCCTGGACTTAAGGTACCTTGTTTTCGTCATGTTCCTTTTCTATGTCTAACCTTGTCGGCCTAAGTTCCTTGCCATACAGTGTTTCTATATATTCCTTTCATCTCTCTTGGATTTTTCCTGGTTCAACTATTATCTTACCCCACTTATCTTTAACTGTTAGCACAGATCTTGCCTTCTTACTTCCCGATAATAACTTAACCTTGCTGTATAGAGCACCAATTTCACCCTTCTTCTGTAAACTTTCCATATCCTCGCATTGCGTTTTCCACCATTCTTCTTTATATATATATATATATATATATATATATATATATATATATATAAACCATATATGTATTTATATACATATATATACATACGTATATATATCTACATATATATATATAATATATTATATCTTTGAAATGGACGCTGTCCGACGACGCGCACACACACAAGCACACAGATACAAAATATTCAAAACACAGAGACACAAAGAAAGGACACCCACAGTATGTAGTTTACGTGAGTGTGTGTGTATATGACATATACACATACACACAAGGCTTTTATAAACATTTCGGCAACTGGTTTTTCCTGACGGGTGCCTGAAGTGCCCGTATTTAGTCCGTCGGTTATTTAGCGAGTGTACGCATAATCGCAGATCACATTGACATTAATAAAAAGTGAGTGTGCACCATTATCACGTAAAATTTTGGTTATGCGAAAGATCTGCGCTAAACTCCCAAAGGTCTTGACGGACGACCAAAAGCAGAGTCTATTTCCGGCTTGTGAAGACCTTCTGGAACGCGTTGAAGAAGACCCCAACTTTTTGGACAGTCCCGACTATGAACCAGCACACTATTTACTATTTCCAAAAGTGAAATCCTCCCTCAAAGGATGCCACTATGGGAACCTGAGTCCCCTCAAAGAAGCTTGCACGCGTAGCCTTAGGGATCTTTAGGAATCGGCCTATTAGGGAACCTTAGAGTCGTGGAAAAACCGCTGACAATCGTGTGCCGATGCTCAATGGATGTACTCGTACTTTGAAGATTTTTTAGGCATCTCAGTGATATCAAAAATCTTTTTTCCGATACTGTTTATACAAGTTTACCTTGCAACATGATAAACCAATGTTTTTTGCGCATTCTGTGACTAAACATGCCGGAAGTTGAAGACATTGTAATTCATTATACTTAACGGTTTAATTCAATCACGTTGACCTGTGTAGGAAATTTTAATTGCAACGTGCACATGGTAAAACATTTGCTGATCGGAGAAATCGTTTTACGTCGGATTCAGTATGCAGTCGATTAATGGTCAAATGGCTTTTTGTCGAAAAAAATGATCCAATTCCGAGAAAATTAGATTCTCTAATGTGGAGGGAATAATTATGTGCAGCCGTGGCTTCACTTCGTCACTCGGAGACGTAATAGAGAAACAGAGATTTATGTGCAGTTTTCAGTGACGATGATTCATTTTCCTCATCTGTCCATTAAACTGGAGTCACAATTTTAAGTTACAGGATGAAAATCACTGTTTTTCCTGCCGAACTGAGGCAACTGCAGAATCCTTCCATTAATTCTTTCCCCTCACGTGCCCGTGGTAAATGACACTGGGTGCATGGAAACATTAGGCGTCGCAGAGGGCCAACATTAAATCGCTATATCGCAGACTCCCGCCATTAGTTCTTATTAACTGTGCGGAAACCTCCAACTTTTTTCACTTTAGTTTTAAAGCCTCCATCCCGCTACGGTGTAATGAACAGCGATAACTTGCAGTATCTACCTAGTATTAATTTGCTTCCTTTTTTCATCCTGCCTTCTCTTTCCCCTTTACTCCTGGGAGGGGGGGCCCTCGGCTCTAATAAAACGCCCCGCCGCTTCCCGGTCGGCGCGATCGCCACCTCCCCCGCCTCCACTGGCTTTCCATCTCTCCCCATCGCCCTCTCTGCCGCCGCACGCAGGGGCCCCCCTTAACGTTTGTGAATGGAGACTCGAAAATTGATGGAATGCGACTTTTCCCATGGGAAGCCCGGGGCGGAGCCCTGGTATTCGCGATATTAAAGTAAATATCGATGTATCCGAATTCGATATTTTAAAAAAATATCCATTATCTCTGTTCGTTTAATGACGAAAATGATATCGATGCACGTGGGGAAAAGTTGTACATTCACTTGATTCTTTCCTTTGGGCTATTGAACCAACTTAATTTAGACAAATTTGTCAATGTGGCACTATGTTTATTGTATATTTGATCATTAGATTGAGCTGAAAGTTTTATGTGTCCAAGAAGTCTGATTTGACTATCCGCCATCATTGTTGGCAAAGAAAAAATATATAAGCTTGGGGCGAGGTTAGTTTCGGCTGCTCCACTTCATCAATTGCTTGAATATTAAAATTAGTCAGTCCCAAAGTAACCATCAGAAAGTGCAGCAATGTTGTATTTTACTGGAAGATGTTACCACAACACGAATAGATGCAAAATCTTCGAGAATCACATAGAGTTTCAAACCCTTTAGCTACCTACATAGAGTGAAACTTTTTCGATTTCTTTGATACTTCAATTAATGGCGAGGGAGCTATTGTAAACGCTTGAAATTACATAATTGGTTATTAAGATTTACCTTGATCACTTTGGAACGTCATAATCGAGTCATTATCGACGTATAATAAGGAACTCCAGGTGTTTTGGCTTTTGGCCTCCTTTGGTTTCGCACCCAATTCGCTTATATTCGCAGCGTGTTCTCACGTTCGCATCATCCCCAGAGCTCCGCCGAATTGATGTGCACACCCGATATTAATTAGGTGAATTACGTCGCATTTTTCCGATGGGTACAATGAATGGGTAATACCATTCATGGCATGACAGGTGGAGGAGGAGAGCCGTGGGAACGGGGCGGAAAGAAAGATGAGAGCGTGGGGAGGGCGCGCACATATACGCTCGCTCGCCCCCCGTGCATCCACCCCTCCCCCCCTACCCATCTCTACGCCACGCACCCTCTCCTCATCCCAACCCGTGCGCTCCCTGGCTCATGTACCCCGCGGTGACTGATTGATCAATTGATCCGGTGATTGGCGCGCGACGTAGGGATGGGGAACGGGAGAGAGGAGCGCCGGGGATGAATGCGTTTGTTGTTTCGCCCGGCAACCCCTCCTAACGGCCTCGCTGTTAATTATCATTTCAGATATCCAGATGCAGAGGGTGCTGACGTCGCCAGCTTTTAATCTGGTCGCGCCTGCCACAAGAGGGTGGGGAGGGAGGGAGTATTTAGTTGGGAATAGTAGTGGTGGCGGGGTGTGGAGGGCGCTTTGTTTGGTGGAGAGGTGGAGTTTAGTAGCTTTGCTCGCTCTTCGTTTGAGGGAAGAGTTGAGTGGAGGGGGGGTGGGAGCGCAGTGTGTGTAGGATTTTTAGTTGGTTGGCGGCAGGAAGCAAGCAAGGGGGAGTCGGGCTGGCTTTCTGTTGCGGGCGGGCCAAGGTGGCGAAGACATTTGGTCGTGAGGCGAGAGGGCGTTTTACATCCATTCCTTAGTGAGGATGAGTTTGGGGGAATTGCATTTCTGGAAATGTTTTCTTTTCTTTATTTCTTTCCTTCCTCTCTTCTAAACAACCCCCAACCCCCAATCGCTTTCCCTTTGCTACCCTCTCGTACCGACGCTCCGAGCGATCGATGCATACGCACGCACCGAAGCCCCTTTTGCCACCGTTCTCACTCGATCGAAAGGAAAATCGCTCCCGACGTCCATCCGTAATCGCTGCCGGTTCACTCTCCCCAACGACGCTTAATTACTATCTGCCAAAAAGAAACGGAAATTTACGAGAATAAGCTTCTTTACACAGTTCTACGCACGTGCCTCATATGTATATGCGTGTGTATATATATACTTTATGATTCACTCTTTTGGATCATTAAGGTCTATTATTCAAGGAGATGTTTCGACTGACGGTTGAAAACTTTCCTCCTTTTATTGTGGGGACCCCCTGTGATGCTGTGTACTGAAATTCGATTCGAGTTTATCGGGCAATCTGAAGTTCATATGTAAGTTCGGGGCTATTATTTCTTATAGGCAGCTTTAAAATAAACTTTTGTACTTGTGAGTTTTCTTATTTCATTCTCATTATTTGAGTAATTATAAAAAGCATTTACATGCGTTTTCCTTTCCAATCTGATTGGCCATCATTAGTGTTAGTTTTATTATTTATTAAGGATAACAGGGTGCATTTCCGCCTCTGTTAATAGAGGAAGATGTATATTGTAGTTTCAAAATCAGATATCAATAACACGAAAAGACGATCTGGTTTGCACTTCTATTTGATCAAGAATTGGCATGGGTTGCCGTTTGCAATGGTTGGATGGAAAATGTGGTCGATGCTGATGCTACACATGGAGAACAAATTTTACCAAAAAATAAATAGTATTGCACAAAATATTAATTAAAGATTTGCTCGGCTTAATCTTAGCTAAAGCGAATACAATCATATTTAGCAATCCATAATGCAGTAAAAAATATTTTGAAACTTAGAAAGTATTATTCATAAGATTGAATGGCATGAGGTAAAAAATTCTTAGACACGTGAAATACTACATTATACGGCTAAATGATTCTTGAAATAATTTCCTTTGTTCTTAAGTACTGGTATCTAGAACAATAAAAGTAATAAATATCTTTGGCATATTAATCAAAGCCATTACCAAAATGCTTATTTGAAATCAATAATCTCAAGTATTTGAATTTCGTCGTCATCATGTGAAATTAAACCTGTGTTTTCTCTTCCATTTTAGGGGAAAATTGTCCAGCATTTTGTTCCATCGATTCGCCCATCTTCTCCAGCGCTATCAGGTAAGTAAAAACCATCTGATTTGCCTTGACCGAGAGCTAAAAAATGAATTAAGAAAAAAAATTCGGATTTCATTCTTTATCTCCCAAAGGGAAGTATAAAATCAGACCTTTCCCCGATGTTAAACTGATAAATGAAGGCGATATGTAGCTGATTTTTCCTTAAATATAATACACAGTATAAATTTTACTAGTCAGTTTATTAGGAGAAATCTACGGGTTAAGTGTAGATTTGTGGTGTGTCCATGCACTGCGTAAGACTTTAATAGTAAACCTTGACTGAAACGACCAAAAATGTTCTTATAACCCTCACTAAATATTGCAATAACTCGTTGTCTTAAATCTGCTAGTTTTCTAGCTCCTTTAACTTCATCGAAGGTGCCTTTTCCCTCCCACGAAGTCGATTTCCTAACACTCGCCCCTCTGTGGCCGTATTCAGCACTTCCTTCTTCTTCCTCAATACATATACCGTGAAGTACTTGCCCCGCCTTCGCATTTCTCCGCCCTCTTCCCCCTACCGAGCTTTGAGCATCTTTCGCCTTTCTTCCTCTTCCTTTTATGCTCTCTCTCGTTATTCACAGCCAGGTCTCAAAAACCTCCAATCTACGCTCATCCTCGCCCTCTACTACCATGTTCTCCAGACACGCAAATCTAAGCTGTGTCGAAAGCCTTTTTTGGATTGCAATGGTTAATATTTATTACGCTGTTACCGGTTTAACCACATGAGATTCATGTATTCACGCTATCAGCTAATGACATCTATGTTTTGAAACCGTCGGTGGCCCCAGCCACCGAAAATTCGAAAGTTTCTAGAGTTATTTCCTACCCTTCCTTCAAATAGGCGGCTTTGACCACCGAACATTTGAAACCTGGTGAGTTTCTTTTCATTTTCGTGTTTTTCTGTCTTTTTCTTTGTACGCTAATGCTAACTTCATATACATTTTTATTCACATCCGTGGACTTTCACGTAAGTTTACTCCGAGCATTATTGCGATACAACCTTAGATTTGGTGCTTCAATTAATTTTAAGGTTTAAAAACTAGACGCCATTGTTTTTTCTTTGAATCTGTAAATTTAAAAACTAATGTGTAATTGGCGCATGAACATGTATTCATAATAGTATTACTAGGCTTAGAAAATGTTAAATACCGAATTTCATTTTACTAGAATTAATTCTTTTTTAACCGTGAACTCGCAAAAAAGCAGTCACAACGGATTTCATACACCTCGCGCCCGCCTTCAAGAGCACACGCAGTCATGCGTCATTGCTTAAATCATCAAGTATTTTCAAGGGATCTCGCAAAGTACGCTACCGTACAACTTTTAGAATCAAGTATTTCTCAAGAACACAGACATTTCTATTTATTACGTACGCTAAAAGAAGATACGACCGCATTAATTTTTATTCTCTCATTCCATTCATAAATATAGTATATTGTCATCATGAGAAAGAAACTGAAATTTCAGTATCTTCAGGATTATTTTTCGTAGTTCACCGATTACTTTATCTTTACTCTTTTCCCAGGAAATTCGTAACCATGTTCCTTGATTTAGGCCGTCACTTTCCGTCTCATTTGTTTTCGCGTTGTGTCCTTGATTAGGCTGAATCCTTTTCGGAACCCTATTCTTCCGTCACGTAAAGAGTGGAGACGAGCCGAATAAGGTGTATCCCCGTGGAATCCCCGGAAAAAGTCATTGTGTGTGAGGAGTAAAACGAAAAAAGAAGGTTTCATAAGACGCAAACAGATGTTTGCCTTCAAATCGAATACTTTCCATCATAAATGCAGCAGTTTTAAAAATACGAAATATTCCCCGAAGCACATGCGATGAATGCCGTTGTCACATAGCGGATATAATCCTGGCCGCCGAGCGGTATTGTCCACGCTTTCCTTTGCTACACTTGTACATTGGCCTCGCTCAGCTATCCGTCAGGATCTATTAATGCCGTATGTCATGCAAATCTGCAATTATGCTTAAGAATGATAACCGAGGTCATTAACGGATGGCTACTTACAATTTGAAATAATTAATGCGAGTTTCAAAAAAATTTGGATTCCCTTCAGCTTCCCATGTGAATGTCATCATGACAATTCACATTATGGGCTAGATTAAGGAATTTCAATATCTTCGGCAGGGTAAGAGGGCCAGTTCCTTTACCCGCATTCTATGTTTTTTCCATGAAATGAAAAATCACACAGTGATGCTTAGGCGTCCTCAAGAACTGAACCCGGACCCTCCGGTCAAGAACCGAGTACTCCCCCCACTGGTCTACCAGACCCCTCTATGTACGGATGCATTATGAATTTACGTTTAATTGAAACAATGTAATGTTTGCGTGACGGTTATCCCAAAATATATTTTGAGTATATAATTGATAGGTATTTAAAAAGAAATTATTTGCAATGGAATTTGTACCAACCGAGCTTAAAACTACTACTTTTTGCGGAGAGTGAAAAAAAGTTCTACAATTGTGTAAATATGCACGCATGATTAATTAACATTCATTTTAAAATCCTTTGTTTCCTTAAGGACACATTTCTCTAGTTCTTTTTCTGCCTTTTGGAACACCATGCATTTATTTCCTGCCAGGGCCCCCTTACTCTGGCCTCTGGGCGTGTATAGAAAGCAGATCTGCAGGATCACGTCCTGTTTCGACCACCCCTATTGCCTGAAGTGTCGCTTTGGCTTCCCGCGGGCCAGTTCCAATTCTGTAACTGTCTAAACCTCAACTCCCTCCTTCGGGCTCACCCCATGGGCACTATTAAATCATCCGCGCAGTTTTCTCTCCCCTCCATTTCACGCGAGAGTACCCGAGCAACCTCGAGGGTAGACTGGTAAATGTTCCAATGGCGATATTCCAATTGTGAAAGGGAAAACGGAAATACAGTGTAAAGCAATTGTTTTGCGTAATTTTTCCGTCGACACTAGCTGGGAGGAAAATAAAAGAAACGTGCGCGGTGCACGTGAGAAAATCGAAAAGAGATTTGGGTTCCAAAAGCGTTCACTCGTGACTGAGCACAAAGTTCCCAGTCGATATTGAGTATCCTAATTTCAGCAACTGAAATGAGCATCTGGTAAAAGGCCTTTTATAAAGAAAATGAAGTGATTTTTGTGTAGAATACCGATTAAGGTTGTCGATATATCATAAAAATGTTATCTGATTGCAGCACACTTAGTCCATATCCTTTCATTATTCGAACCAATAGCGAAAGAAAGACGTTCGTTAGCAGATCTCCGCCTGTGACGTGGAAGACAGAACTCTGCATGGGAATGATATCGTCGGTATGCATTTCCCTTCCCCCAATAATTATTATCCGCAAATTTAAACTTCTTTAATTTTTATTTCCCGTTACGTCCAATCCATACAGTCAATAATTTTATTAGTGCCATCTCTTCGATATTTTTATTTTATCGACTGGCACTCGATATTGAAAATGGAAAGTCCCAATAGCTAACTCCACGCCCCAATGCGTTTTTGGTGCTTCGTCTTTGTATAAAACTAGAAAAGTTTCACTCTTTGAAATTTGCGTTAACTCTCAGTATTTACTCTCTCTTTCTCTCTGGCGCTTAAATACATCCGAAAATTTGTCGAAATTCGAGTCTTGAAACTCTTTCTTTCAGTGAGGCTCGACTTCTTTTATTTTTTGACACTAGCTCTACCGAAAGGATAAAAAACATGGCGTTCTCGCGAGAGGTTGGGGAGAAGGATGTAAGTTGGACGGGTTGGAGGGAGGAAAAGTTAGAGTGGAAAAAAGGGGAGATTGGCGAAGGAAGTACTTTGGGTGCCGTCTCCTTTCTTCGCCGTCTTTTTGCTCATTCTTAGTCGTGATGAGGGAAGGGAAGAGACGTGGACGGGGTTTAGCCACGTAGAAGGGGCACTCATGACCAAACAGCTGCAGGATAATCCGTCACCGCTTCTTTCTCTATAAACACCAGCTGCTCCTGCTTTTTCAACATTTTCATTCATAGTTCGTCGTACTCACAAAGGTAGGTATGCATGGGCGTCTTACTAATATATAAATACAAAAATTAATTTGTTTGTTTCTTTCGGGACACATCACGCCAAGACGGTACAGAGTGAGGGCTTCTAATTTTTTTATAAATAGGGTAAAAATATACAAAGCAAAACAGGACCAATTTGGATATACTTCTCAGGAAATTTTTTAAATCGAAAAAAATTATTCCTTGAAAGCCTAATTTTTTCCACACAGTTGGCAGCACATGTTTCGCTCGGTATTTAGATTTCAATTGCTTCACTTCAAAGATGAGCGACTGCCGCATTGTCAATCTGTCGTATTCTGACTCTAGCTATTGCATAATTGACAAACATATTTTATGATTAACTCCGACAGATGAGCAGACGCTTTATACAATGTAAACAGCCGATGCACATATTCGGTGGTCTCAAATTATTTTTTTGTACGTTAACTTTCGAAGTGCATCATTCCGTTGTTTCGAGTTAAGCGTTCAAAACTCCTACCAAAATCAAATTGACTGTGTGGCCATAATAACCAAATTTATTGCATGTTAACCTTTATTGCAATAATGAAAAAATTACTTACATTAATGTTTTTATCATATCATTATTTCAGAATTACGTTTTATGTTAGTGAAATCAATTATTTAAAGAAGAATAGTGTATAATTGAACGTACACGATACTACCCTATTACACGCATGCATAACAGGGCCTAAAATGCGTGTTAAATTAAGTTACAACCGTTTAAATGAAGTTGTTTAAAACTCGGCAGTTGGTTCGGCAAAGCCGTGAATAGCCGCTGTGCATATGAAGAGAAAACGAAGGCTGGCAGAAGTATGGAACGAACTAAAGAACCTCGGTGATCATAGAACAAATAGGCAAGTGATACATTATTTTTAGTAGAAGTTATAGATGAACCAACGAACTTGGCAATTATTCAACCTTACGTGCAAACAATAGGGGGCGATAAATACTCAGGGTATGCAAGTCAATTAGATGGCATAAATGTGGGTGTCTCTGAAAGGGTACATTTAATAGTGAACGTTGAGTTTAGAGCACAGAGTTTGGAGGAAGGAGAAATGCGAGAGAGGTAGGGGAATACAGATGGAAGGAAACAAAATAGATCCGCTGAAGACATGCGTTTGATCGTAACTGATTTGATTCACGTGATTTGAACACGTGGTTTTAATGCCAAAAATGGTGTGCGTATGCATGGAAGATACTCGGCCATCCATAGAGCCATCGGTGATACCGAATTACGGTTAGAAACAGGTTTAAGGAAAACGTGATTAATTCACGCAGTTTCCCAAGAGTGCATGCGTGTTTGGATCATAATGTCGCACTCTTGAAATAACACCTTAGGACAATATTGAGTGTGTTTCATTATTTCTTTTTTGTTTCACTTTTTTGTCTCACTTTTATCATTGTCTTTTCGGTTTGGCGCTACTTAAAAAATTAAATTCATAAAAGCCTCGTCGTGGAAATCCTTTTCCCCTTCTCTTTCCCAAAGATGTTGGAGTCGCTGCCCCGGCAAAAATTATTTTACCACAGGCTCGTTAGCTAGCATCGGATCTATAGCAAATGGAATTGGCACTGAGGTGGGTATGAATAGACCTTGAAGGATAATGGCCATTTAAGCATTTAAAAAATGCTTGATGAACATATTATGGCATCATTAAATGCTGGATGTGGAATTATCAATTTGATTTGTGAATTAGTTCTACCGTTGCGAAGATACAAACTTAACGGTCAACAACATACTCCAATCCATTCAACCATAAAGGAAAGTAATAACTTAGTCGTTAACTAAAATTATGAGGGTGTGTCCGCAGTAGAAATGAAATGATGGAAATAAATCGAGAGGAAATATCTTCTCTCTGTAGTCAGATAAACTTTTTTATTTCCATTATGTCAGCATTTTTATTTTTTAGCGATTTTATGTCTTACACTATACACGATTTCATTTAGCGATAACTTCGTTCAGGAGTCCGGGAAAAGAAACCGTACCCTAAGCTTCATAACATTACGCGCCTCCCTCCCTCCTTTTGAGCAGTCCTTCCAAGTTTGTCAAGGAATTCACGTCCTCTAAAGTAAGTACCTCCCTTCAGGTTCCTGAGATTTTACTTCGCAGGAGATACGTTCTTTTGTTTCTGAAAAGGAGCAGGGTTCAAAATAAGTCGCGCAGGACTCCTTACCCAACATAATTCCTCAATTTTCTTTATTTCGGAAAGGTTTGCAGCCTTCGGTAAATTTTTAATTCGGTAAATTTCGGCTCTTTTGTGGGTAAGCAAGGTGGGTGGTCTGCGAAAAATAGCGGCCAAATGGTTTCTTTTGTCACGACCCCGAGGCTTTTTTTGAGGGTGTGTGCTTCGTCATTACTGTGCCAGGGTTTTTTTTAATCCAAGACAAATATAGACGCACGTGCTTATAGTGCGCTCGGGGAGAGGGAGAGGAGTAAATGTGTCTGTGATTGTGCTGACAATTTCTCATGGGTGTTAATTTATTCCTGAATCAACCCTGAATTAACAAATTTTAAGGTAGGAGCTTAATCGAAGAAACGCTAAGGATTTCTGAATTCCAAATAATTACAGTCGGAGTAAATACCATCTTATTACCTATGATTACTATTGTATTTCAGTACAGATTATTCATTCTCTACTGAAGTGCAAATGAAAACTTGTTGACGAAGGTAGAGAGAAAGGAAATAGGTGAAAATGAAGATGGCTACACTATCGAATGCCAATTAATACACTGTTAGGAGATTCAAAGAGGTGTTCGGGATTTATCGTTGCTCAGGTTTTGTTCATCCAAAATCGGTACAAATCCAATGATAATAATTAATATATTCTACCCTATTCCTTGATATTGAGATTTAATAGCCTACCGTGTGATGTAGGGTTTGATTTGACACTTAGAATAATAATCCCACCATATTTAAGCCACGACTTGAAATCCAACAATTTTCAGCCGAAAAACCCTTTGATTGCACATACTTGTGGTTTCTTCATTACTTCATTCTGTACAATAGGTCTATTTTTTTTCTCCAACTACCTCGTTTGCCTAATTATCTCCGATCTATCACAACCTACTACGTTCAATATGTTTTTAGGTCTTATGGTTGACTGAAATAAAGGAAATCATATCATCCACAGAGCACTTGTTTTGTTCATTTATATATAGAGTTGTATCAAAGGGTGTACCTTACTAATCAATAAACCATTTTAAATTTCATTTATAACTTAATTAGATTTAATCGAATATCTGTTAGCTCATAAAAAGGACTAGGTAACTGCATATTAATTAATCGAATGACATAATTTTCACATTATTCAATGGAACTTGAAATTATCTTTGAGGTTGTTATGTTTGCGCGAAATTATAAAAGTCTTCGGACAAATGAGTCAGCCAACTCTGAAAGGACTTTATTTATATCGCGACAATCCAATTACGCTTGAAACATTAAGAAGTATAATTTAAGTTGGTGTTCGGCCAGCTCAGATAATTCATCATGGATGAAGGTCATCCTCCTTTAGCGTGTAATATTTTCCCAGAGGTGAATCTGCCAAGCGACTCGTGAGAGTATTTATATTCTTAGATTTCTCTAGTTGAGAGTGAATGGAGGCGGTGGGTAGCCTGTTAAGTAAATATGTAAGCGATGTCGCAACTTATTCATCAGCGGATTCTCAACCTTCGCGTGAATGGAGGGGTCCAGCGTGTGTGGTCACCTCCCGTCAACAGGTGTAGGTCATAACTATCCATTTGCTGACAAATCTACGGGAATATTATGGCAAACGTCATATTCTGTGTGTGTGTATATATGTATGTGTGTATGTATATTTGTGCGTGCGTGTGTACATGTGTGTGTGCGTGTGTATACACATAATTGGACTCCTGGTGTGTTTCAGTTTTAGGGTGAAATTAGTCAAGTTATTCAAGCTAACCACCCTAAAATAATCATCTCTATTCCCTTGTCTTCGAAAAGCCGTTATTATTTTGCCATTTTTCTCCATTTATTTGAAAGACATGTTTTATACATATAATTGATTAATATTTGTGTGTAGTAAATTACACTTGCATAAAACGCGTGGGGAAATAATGCTAGATGATTGGACCGAAATATGGTAATGATATTAAGATAACGTTGAAAGTGATTCGCCTGTACTTCGAATTCATGCAAACGTTTCTACTGCTTCAGACGGTTATTCAAAAATATTATATGTAGTGATAAGTGCTTCTTCGTCGGTTAGGATTCTATATTTTTCTGTTGTTATTCTAATAATTAAATATCTCTGAATGTGTCGTCAGCTATACGAACTGAAGAATGAAATACGAGTATAGTGCTGTCAGCCGGGTAAATGTACAATATATTACTTAAAATTTTAGAATTTATTCAATAAGTGGACATAAAAAAGCAACTTTTGTTTATCTGATAAAGTGGTACGTTAATAAACCCCTAGGTGTCCTTTTCGAGTTTAGAATGTGTATTGTATATATAAAATATACAAACATTCGTAAATATGAATACCTACACATAAATTTATATAATATTAAACTATAGAGTAAATAAATTAGTTAATCGTGCTTAGAATTAGAGAGATAATATGACGTATAACAGGATAGCTTAGCTCCAGATGTATATTTGATGGCTGGATACGTAGAAAGGGAAAGTAGGAATCTATAACAACCAGTGTCGTGGCGCTAGGTAACATTCCCGCGGAACTTCTTAAGGGGATTGGAAAACGTGGGAAGAAGACAGTGTTAGTTCCCATGTTTTGAAAAAAATGTAATCTTTTAGCATTGTCTCCTGCAAGAAATATGTCCGAAACGTTGCTCTCCATAGTAGTTATCACCTGCTCAATATTGAATGTTTATTTAATGTTTCGTAATTACTGAATTCCCTAATGACCGGAATGATAAATCTTCAGTTAAGATTGAGTAGAATCTGAGGTACATTACGGTGCAGTTTGTTCTCTTCGTAGAATGCCTTTGCTGTTGACGCTTTCCTGGCGGATTTGGCTCGGAGACTTGTCCCGAACTCTTACGTCCTAAGCAAATGGCGGCTGGTAAGTCATTAAACGCATATCTTTCAGCCGGCTTTGGGATCGGAAAAACTCCGTTCGGATAAAGAGTGGAAGACGGTACACGTGCAGAAATCTGGAAAACAAACGACTTTACCGACAAAGGTATTACTCTCTTCCAGGCTCATTGACAAGTGCGATTTTTCATCGCCAAGCCTCCCACGCCAACTCGCGCCGCCCCCACCGCCGATCATTCATTTCACCCTTCCTCCCGAAGTTATCCCCGATCACGTGAGTGGCCCTGGAAACTGAGGATGCACTCGCTTTGCCCTCTCGGAGCGGGGGGGGGGGGCTGCTGTAAGCGGCGTGGGCGTGTTTCCTTCTCTCCCATCCCCCTTGAGGCCCTTTGCAATGCCTCGCCCCTTAAACAAGGCAATTAATCCAACTCATCCCTTCCCACCGGCCGTCAATCATTCTCCTCTCATTCGGCGGAGGCGGTGAAAGGAAAGGGATGAAAATGCTCATCCTCCTTTGGTGCCACACTCTGCTCTCGCCATAGGTTTTACTTCTGTGTCCCCCCGCACTCAATCCTTTCCCATGCTTCCCATCACTTGAGGCGTGCCACAGGGAAGCGTAATAGAGCCCCTACTATTCCTGATACACATTAATGACCTAAGTTCCCACGTTAACAACAATCGTAGATGGTTTGAAGTAGATAC